>MU188337.1:18115-63992 GCA_016904865.1 Pissodes strobi
TAAATATATTTTGCCCTGAGGTCCACGCGTCCCTAGATCCGCCGCTGAACCGAAATTGATTTAGCAGACCGATCACTATTTCGAACAGTATCACTTTCTGTGTTAAACAGCATGTAATGACGTTAATGACAAGCATGAACTCAGGAGCGTGTTAACAACTGGGCTAGAGAATTGCCTATCTTAATCATTGATGACGACTGATTTAGTCTAAACATTGATTAGCGGACTAGGGAAGAGTGAATCAGGGAAACTTTTCAACCTTTACAGATGAGGAAGCTAAATAGCAGGAATTTTTAATTTTTTTTGTACAAAATTTGCTGATGACAATAAACGTTGTGTCATATGCACATATCTTTTTGTAGCGTTAAAGTGACATAACGCTTATAGACGTTATGTCCACAGACGTTATGCTAGTACGTCTTTAGGATAAAAAAATAGCGTTTTAAACACACAAAATAACACAACTTTTTCTCTTCATGCCATTCCTTAAAAATCATTCTGGACAAAATGCCGGCATGTTCGACCACCCTTCCTGGTATCCTTTCAGATGCCCTTTTTCGTGCATACTCTGTATTTCAAGAACTAAGTTTTTCAATTACTCTTAGTAAATATTAGCTTTTTTTTCAGGCTAACGCCCAGATGCTGCATTAATTCTGGAAGCTTCAATTAGCTGGAGCGCAAGTTTGCGATCGTCATGGATCCGCCTTGTCAGCAATAAATACTTACCTTTTATGTCTGGGTTCAATCCCATAAGCTTCTTAGAATGTCAAATATCTAAAATATAACTGTTATCGGCACTTTTACAATATTTCCAATACAAATCGAAAGCAGTCTATGCTGTGACATCTCGAAGATGAATAAATACTTACACCAACTCATTGATTCCAAGGCAAAGAGTAGTATGAGATCATATTTGCTGATCATGGTGCAACGGATAGATGGCGAAGCAATTGCTGAAATCTCCTCCCAGACATACTATACGTGAAAATACAACTCGACGACTTAATTTGCTCATTCAATAGGCAAAGGAATTGCATTATTTCTTCTTTTTTAATCCTACGGAAAGCTTGTCGCGCGCTATGTCTTGTCAAGAGTCTATTTGTCAAGGACAAGATTTCCCGATATTCCATTCCCCATATTCGTTGGTTGAATAACCCAAATTACAAGATTCAATATTTAATCGGCGAACACATTTCCGAACATGTCAATAGGCGAAGTATTTTAATTTGCTTGCATTTTCAGACCCACTGAATTTTTATCAAAGGAAAAATCCGGAATATCTAAGACAGTTTCTTCACATCCATCCTCTATTTCCTAAGATAGGATCTCATGCTCTGGCTCGACATTTTCTGCTTCTATAACATCTTCTTACAGATGCAGGCTAAGAGTTTGCTGAAAGATATCTTCAGTCATCCGATGCTTCATTAGTATAATTATAGCCTTCATCTGTTTTTATCAAAGGAAAAATCCGGAATATCTAAGACAGTTTCTTCACATCCATCCTCTATTTCCTAAGACAGGATTTCATGCTCTGACTTGACCGTTTCTGCTTCTATAACATCTTCTAGTAGATGCAAGCTAGGAGTTTGCTGAAAGATTCGGAGTCGTCCGACGATTCATTAGTAGAATAATTATAGTCTTCATCTGACCCATATTGCCTTTCTGTGTGGCTAAATGGACGATGGACTTCTTCATCTGAAGAAAGTTCCCCATACAATTGGAAAAATCGTTGCTGGTACACCCTGAAAGCAGAGAGATATGTCCTATGGTGTAGGTCAAGGCCAATAATATATGAAACCTCCTGCCAAATCCAGTTTATAATTTGAATTTCAAAATGTTGTAACCCCAAATATATTATTACGAGTTTCATACCGCCTTGTAAGTTTCTACATCGTTTTGGAACAAGTCTAAATATCATCAAATCTCATCTCTGTAACTTATAAATTTCTCTGATATTTTTTTTAAAGCAGGTTGGAGCAGTATTTCAATTTACACTTATTTGGGCGTTTTAAGATATTTCTTTAAAACCGTTCCACCGCACCGGAGCAAACTCAAATCACTCATGTTTTGTGATTTTCCCGTATTCAACTATATTGTCCTGTAATACGGGTAGGCACGCGTATATATCACACTCGTAATCTATATTACTAACACACGGGAAGCCGTCTCAAAAGCAAATATTTATAAAATAGATCGATAGATCGGTTCCGAGTAACACTTTCCTACAAAAGTACCAAGTGAACGCAGCTTACTCACGACCGGCACAATGTCAAGTCCAAACGACAATCCAACTGCTGAATGAAACCAAAATGACATTTATGATGGAATATGTCCACAATTAACTTCCCTCTAAGCAATAGCAATTAAGATAAGGTAAGATTAACTGTTCCAAACAAATTTCTTGCAGGGAGTTTTTGTTTTCGTCCCCCTTTCCACATTTAAAAGCTGTCTAAGAATCGAATCAAAGAAAAACTAGTTGCTCCAAGGAAAATATATGAGATGCACTGGAATTAGAGTCCACTACACTCACACAAAGTACATATTTTATAAAATAAATAATCATGACGCTATTTTAGTGCAAATCTTGAGCGGAGTTAACATTGTTGTTGACAAGCACGTTTCGACACAAACTTAGAGTTCACGCTCTTAAAACATTTTATACTAAACATGTGTGTTGCCCCGTTTTCTCTTTCCGAAAGGCTTAAAATAAAGGGAAATTGCCCAAATCATATGGCAGAGCCACCATAATTATTAATGGGATAACATTACTATATTATGTAAAGTATCTAATATATGATGTTATCATTCTTATGCAGTCTATTATTTACAAATTTAATTATTTATAAAAAAGAATACATGACTACGCATCTGTAAAAAATGTGGAATTGTGAATGAAATTTTAATAAGAGAACGATAGATAAAGTTTAATAATTAAATAAAGAAAATGAATAAGATACATATGGGGTAAAATTTAACTATAATTAGCAATTAAGTGTATACTCATCTTTGCACCTCACAATGCAAGATAAAGGGAATATTTCATATATTTTTTTTTATAAAAAAACTACTTCGGACTGATAAGGTACTGTAAATAGTTCTAAAACATAAACAAATTTGAAGAAAATCAATCGCTCTACACTTTATTGCCCGATACATTTATCGGTGTATCGGTATCGTATCGTATATAGCCATTATAATCGTTAGCGTCAGAACAGGGTCGATATTTTTTTTAATATTTATTTTTACTTATTTAGTTTAATTTTCTATATTTTAATAAAACAAAACAAAACAAATTAAGCTAAATTTCATTTCATATTAAACATGTATTTAAGCTTATTAATAACCCTTGTAAACAGTAATAAGCATAAGCATTAAATGTAAAAACAAATAGGAATGAAAAACTAATGATTAAAAGAAACAAACTGTATCTCATATATAGTTATTATAGAGGTTTCCTGCTGATCCTGCTCAGGGTCTTCACTGAGAACCTTTGTTTATATGGCATACTAAGTTCGTCTGTTTCATGGAAAAAATATTCTTAAAAAGCCAAAAACTAATGCTTGTTGATGAACATCTCTTTAAAGCGTCCGGCGCGGCGTCCTTGTGGATTTCACGAAACTCAGCACAAATTTGTGAAAAAAGATAAACCAAGGCCCTTTGATCCATATACGAATTATTTGCGAGATGTCCGGTGGACCCTTCATGGGGCCCTTAATTCAGTCTTGTATCTCTCTTTCTGGGCTCTGTTTTAACATGTTATTAGATTATTATGAAAATTATATTTGTTTCATTTTAATTAAAAAATATCAAGCTGACGTCTGTGCATAAAATTTTATGATGTTCGGGGTTCCATGAACCTTTTATTGTCTCGCCTGACCCCGTGTGGAGCATCGTAGTCACTTTTAGCACAGTTAAAACTTAAAAGTGTGAAAACGCGCATCAGTTACCGCACTTCACTACAAAATCAAAATATGATGCCCTTTGCCCCGTCTGCTCGTGCATGCTGGTAGTGCCATTCGATGTCGGCTGTAGCGAATGGCTCAGTTTTTACGATAGAAAACAGGTTTCCACAGCACGCTTTTGATCACGAAAGATCAAACGCCCGACGAAGAGTGAGGTAATTGATAATGTACGCATATTCTTTTACCAGTGCTTCCCATCACCAAAAAAATCTGGTTAAAAATATGGTTACTTCTTCAACATTAAGATTAACAAGGCTTTGAACAAAAGTGAGATTAGTTAGGCCAGTGATATTACAAAGTGATGGTACGCTTCTGTTCTAACAATCTAACATATAGAACGTGTCAACTACATGCTGTATAGAGGAAGGGTAATTGTTCCGGACCTGAATTGCTTTTAACTTGTCACATCCCACTTGAGAGTAGCTGAAATGGACTACAATTCCCCTTGCATTAGCCATAGTATTCGAAACTGAACGTTCGGATTTATATAATTTAGTAATCACAGTAACAACCATTCATCCATTATCAATTTGTAATATAGCAGCTATACCGATATTATAACGGAATATATTTAGATAATGGAGTCGATAAGACAATGGATTGTATCGTTTACCTATCTATGATATGCAAGTTGTTGCAAATACAACATGGATTGCAAAATAATAAAACGTATTATTGGTTGAATCAAACTAAACTTCCCAAGTATACTGTTGCTCGGCAAAATTATCAATAAATTCCTAAAATCATATTTTCTTATACAACTTTCGTTCTCATATCCTATTAAGGTTGAATAATTATTATTGACACATATGTGAACAGTGACCTATAAATAAAGAAAAAGAACTGCAGCACACCACTGTCTGGTAAAACAATATACCAAGGTTGTTGTCGTCATCCTCCTGCGGTGCTTAAAATAGTCGGGCTGCGGCACTAAAAGGCCGCATCAGCAGGGGATTGTTTTTGGGAGAGTGCCAGTTGTTCCTGCTGGTGTTTTGCTTTCGGTGACCTAGAGAGCGGTTTGCAGAAAATGCTCGGAGAATGAAACAGGATATGAAATGCTTAGTTTATTAAGTCTGAATTACTTTCACTTCATTTATCTTTTTTAACTATCTAACCCCACGCATGTATTTATTACAATGTTCTGCGAGTCAAAAATTTTTTACATTTAAGTACACGCTTTTAGTATACCGGACATATCAAAATTACGGAAAAGTCTCATGCACGTAGCTTGTCTACCCGAAATCTCTACACGTTTTTGAATGATTAAATGCATCCGTAAGAAAATTGCACGAGGCTCAAGCTGGTATAGATAAAATTCAAAAAACTGTAGAATCACCAATAAATAAATCTTATACATTCTCTCCAATGTTTTCGCAATGACTTGAATGAGAATTATGATATGCATTCTCTAAATATCACGCTGTAGAGATCTTCTATATAAAGGGAGATTATCAAATTTGTAAGCCGGCTTATGTTATCTCATAGTTCCCATAAGATTGCTGGATTAGCTTATCTGTGCTACATGTGACCTGCTGAAATATCACATTATGCTAAGCATACATTAAAATCCGCATCCGTGCCGAACAATCAGAGTTATTCCCAACAGGTAATTGAATTTGTACGATAAAGTTTTTGGTTGGTGACAGAGCATGTCAGAGCCGGAGGGTTATAAACCTATTTAATGATATCTGCCAGAACTTCTTTCATCTTATGGCAAAATGCAGATAAAATTGATTTCGCAAAGGATATTAAGCTCTTCTAGTATCCATTGGAAATGCAGTTTTCGATTTTTGATTCCATCCGTACAGATATAAGCTTTAGGAAAACGAGAACCGTTTTAATCCTGATTAATCCATCCCTATAGCCAATGCCTAGTATACTAATGGAAACGTTTAATTTGACCAAGAGTATTAAATCTAATCTAATATACCCATCACAGGCTTATATTTAGTTAAGCTTATTAAAATATTATTTCAGCAGAATGTTTCATTATTGAACAGACCTTTGTCTCAATAATGTCACGGTGAGCGTAACCTTTTTCGGGATGCAAACTATATAATGGCGACTCTAATTGTACAGAATTTCTAGTCATATCTTGATTTTTCATTTTGGGAGAATATAAAATCCAGTTTTAAAGGAAGAATGGAAATAGGATATGTTGTTGTTGTTATCAAACATATAAGAATTGGACACTTAAACTAAAGTATCGCTATAGTTCAATGTTAAATAGGCAGATTGTACAGGGTATTCGGTTTCGTTCAAATTGGGGAGTTTTTCACTTATTAGCAACAGCAATCCAAGCTATCATTATTTTAAAGAAATTCAAACAATTTTATACTTACATTATCTTGAGTAGCATGCAAAATATCATCCATCGTTACTTCGTGATCAGGACTCGATTAGCTGGAACTTCAGAAATCGGAAAATCATCTACATTACTCTATTGTGACCTTTTCGACCGCTACGTTTGCACCTTCTACTCTTTCTTCACTATCGAGTTCTGCGTCTTTCTTACCCTCTTCGTCAAACATCGATTCTCCTTTATTCACTATTTCATAAATTCTTGCCTGATCAACATGCATGCTTCTTGTGTTTTTGCGAAGTTTCTTATGCTTACAAAACTCGTCTATGCACTTGTGTTTTCTCTTCGTCTTTTTATCCTCGCTGTGCAGAAGTGTCGCTTCTTTTCCCTATAATGAATTTCTGAGATAGTTTGCTTTTTATTGATTTAAGGAGCTTTGAAATCGATTGTTGTGCTGCTTTGATGAGGTTGGAAGGGTATTTTTCTTCTGTCGAAACACTGGTCGATATTCTGCGACTTAGCCATTCTGCTTCCAAATTAAATATAGAGAACGCGAAAAGTTATTAATATCGACTGTGTAAGAGATGACGCAGGGTGATTTGATGTGAGAATTTATTGGCAATGTAATTAAGATATTTGAATTATCAATAAGAATTAAATCGATATATTTGTAAACACGTTCAAAATGGCGTGTGGTGGTGCAAAACTCTGATAAAATTTTAGGGTGATGTAGATGATTATAGGATACACCCAAATATGCAAAAATATGGGACGTATAGTTAAAAAGAATATGTCATTAGAATGTCACACTTTCATGGGACATCCTGAATAATCGAAAATATTTTCCAAAAATGCACTCTTAACATACAAATACAGCATGCAAAATATTAAAATCCTTACATAATTAATAACTGAGTTACACGAGGCAAGTGGTGAAGTGCAGAACCCTGTATTTATCCTGATCAACGAAACTGGTTTATATTAATTCCCATGCAAAAACAACGAATTCTTTTTGGCTTAAGTACGCGCAACTTATAAATAATTTTTAAATTGTACTGAATAAAAGTATTATACAAAAATAAAGAAATAATTAATTTAGTAAAACATTTCTGAAGATGCCCACTGTAAGCCTAGTTAGTCTTGGTGCTGTTTGGAATACATTTTACCTGGTATTTTGAAAACACAATGGAAAAAATATCTGGGGATGAAATGTAAAGAAAGGTACTTACACGGAAAAGCGGATATATTTTAAATTTCGCACAATGGAATGACGGTATACAGGAGAAAAATATTTTAGTGGTTTTAAAAATTCGACCTGCGAATTCTGACAGAATTTTCTTAGCTGTTAAACGTGCATAGCATAGCTAAAGATTAGGCTGACCCAAACTAACCCCTATTTTCAAAAAAATATGTTTTCCCATTATAATAGGTAATATTTTTAGAGCTAAAGCTAATGTTGATTCTAACTAACTTACAGTCGCGTCCATTGCATTATCGATTCATCAATCATCAAATTTAAATTATTTCTAAATTGAAACCTTCACACTTCAAGCCACTTGCTGTCACACTATCAATTTCGAAACACTTTAAGGTCCCGAGATCTGTTTACTTGGTACAATTCCAGATAAATTATATATTAGTTGTATTATTCCTATTTTATATTTGATATCTTGTCTTGTTGTCCGCCTTGATTTATTTTGCTAATTAACTAGATTATAAGTTTATGTGAAAAATTACGCCATTTAAAATACAAGTGCACGGTTTTTTAACTTCGGTTCTCCCATGGCATCCGTATCTTGACCTTTATAAAACAATCTCCTTTTATAATAAGTTTCCCAAGCGTTAACAGCCAGCAGGTATTGAATAACACCAATTATTTCGTAATAATACTTCATCGCTTCATCTAGCGTGCGTTTCTAATCTTCACATCGACTACGCACAGTTAGTAAATAATTGCATAACCTTCAAAACAAAGAAAAAAGGAAAAATAATATTATCGACGATAAACAGTTTCTAAATACTGCCTTGCTTACTTTAGGTAAACATAATCAAATAATAGATTTATCTGAGGAAATCCCTTCACTTTGCACTTCTCGTCTCGAATTCTCGAAGCCGAAAGGATACCTATCGTCTCGAAAGACGATGTTCTTCTTCAGGTGCCTTCTCCGCCTCGGACGTTGGCAATCATCATCGCTATCTGGACCTTGTCTACATTTCGACGAAATAATGTGGTGGTACTCACTCCATCCCATTGCCTTAAATTTCTTAGCCAAGATACCCTTCTTCTACCCGGGCCTATCCGTCTTCCAATCTTCCCTTCTGTAATAAGTTTCAAAAGTCGATACTTGTCATTTCTTAAGATGTGACTAAAATACTCCAGTTTGCGCTTTTATAGTGTGAAAAGGACCTCGAGCTGTTTATCGAGGCGCTGAAGTACCTCCTTGTTGCGTACTCTCTCCACCCAGGAAATTCTCAGAATCCTTCTGCACGTCCACATTTCAAAGGCCTCCATTTTTTTGCACATCTGTCAAGGTCCAAGCTTCCATTCCATAGAACACGTAACAGCGAACCAATCGGATTCGTAGAGGCAAGCTTAAATCTCGGCTGCAAAGTACATTGCGCATCCTCAGGAACGCAGCACGAGCTTGTTCCACGCTTGCACGAATCTCCTGCGCGCTGTGCAACTTCTCGTTTAGCTGGTATCCAAGATATCTAAATGTTTTCACCTGTTCGATCCGTTGACCGTTGATTTCCAGCAGTCCGTCCACGTTGTTTGTCTTGCTAACTTCCAGCCACTTTGTCTTTTTCACGTTTAGGCTTAGGCCGGCCTCCGAGCTTGAAACCATCGCGCGGTTAACCAGTTCCTGCAGTCCTTCCAGGGAGTCGGCTACAAGAACAGTGTCATCCGCGTACCTCAGATTCAAGAATTTTTTCCGACATCCACAGTTTTTTCTTAACGTTTCGTTGAGGTTTAAAGATTTTGTTAGTGCCCTCTGTGATCGCATTTCTTATGTTGGACCATAGTTCCTTAGTCTCCGCTGTCTCCGTCATGGGTATCGTATCCAGTGTGGAATTCAGTTCTCGCTTCAGAGTGCTCATTATATTTAGGTCTTTTAGCTTTGACACATCTGGCTTATTGTGTCTTGATTTTTGCAAACATCTTTTGAGTGTAAGTCTTACTGCTGCACCATGTGGATTATGGTCGGAGTTTATGTCTGCACCTGGGTTAGGGTGTTTTAGCGGACTTTATGCAGTTCCTGTATCGTTACGATGTTATTGCCGAAATTTATTTGTCCTATGGCGATTTTAGATAATTTATTTTTGTTAATTTTTGGATCGGTTGTAGATTAAATTAATGTTCCATAGCACACACCATTTCCGAACAGGAAGGCAGTTAAATAGTAAATGATTTGAAATATTAAGATTTTACAAAAAAAAAAGAAAATTTTAGCACTACAATAGTGTTTTAATTTAGGCTTGGGATCCTTTTTCATCACTTACTTTTCTATTTTTTCCTGCCAAATTTTGCAAAAGCCAGTTTTAAAACATTTTCTCAAAATTTTGCGAAAACTTTGTATTTAAATCCATTAATTTTTGTACCGCTGAAAAGCATTTTTCATAAACTTTCCAGAGAGGTCTCAATAAGGGTCACTCAATAAGTTAGTGGAGTAGTGTCATAAGAGGTGGATGAGAGTAGTGTTTCAGGGGTGGCAAAAGGTATTTTTATTCCCCCACGTTTTTTAGAAATGGTAATTTTTTGATCTTTTGATATCTTTTTTAGTTTAAAAAATATAACCATTTAGGTTTGTAAATTGTCACCCTGTATATTATGTTACGTTTTTTTCCGTGGGTTCTGATAAAATCACAACTCTTACTATTTTAAACTAATAGTCTCTTTGTTCTCTACCACTGTATACCACTAAACACAATACACCACTCTTATAACTTCACAACTAATAGCTCTTTACAATTCAACATTCAATGATTCACATCCTGGCAGTAGTTGACCCAGTAAAATCTGTCGCGGATCTTGTCAATCATTCTGTTAACTCCGAGCACCAAACTTTCCATTATGTACTTCTTCCAGGACTTCCGATACCCTCTTCCTTGGTACCACCAACTGCGTCTTCACTACTTTTCCATCGGCGCTTTCCCAAGCTCGTTTAAGGAGTCCATTTTCAACTACCAGGGAGTACCACTGAGCCCACAGAGATTTAAAAGTAGATCCCTTAGTTGAAATATCTCTCCAGCTTGGTCTTGGTTGACGTTCTTCTTTAGCTTTTAGCAGCAGTGCTATTTCACTATCCTCAAGCTGATCTTTCTTTAGTTGCTCTGTGGTCTATTGCTGATCAACTTTAATCTTGGTTTGCCTAATGGGAGTGATTCTTTCTCGTTGGTCTATTCTTTGGCAATGTTTATAATTATCCTCGCATGATCTTCTGGATAAGGCGTCTGTATTATTATGCCATCTTCCTTCCCTGTACTTAGCCTTAAAGTTATATTGTTTTAACCCTTCCTGACTTGACTTTGAACTGTTAGCGTCTCTGGGTGGAGATGTAGACCGTAGCTGTACTCGACAGTCTCTCTTGAAATGCCCAGTCCTGCCACATATATAGCATTGATTTGAAACATCTCGGTTACGTTGCCTATCTTCTAGTGGCTCCCGGAATCTTTGTACTTGACAGTCTCTTTTGAAATGCCCAGTTTTGCCACATATATAGCACTGATTCGAAACATTCCAGTTACGTGGCCTATCTTCTAGTGGTTCCCGGAATCTTTGTACTCAACAGTCCCTTTTGAAATGTCCAGTCCTGCCACATCTATAGCACTGATTTACAGCGTTTCGGTTACATGGTCTAACTTCTAGTGGCTCTCGGAATATCTGTATTCGACAATCCCTTTTGAAATGTCCAGTCTTGCCACATTTATAGCACTGATTTATAGCATTACGGTTATATAGCCTAATTTCTAGTGGCTCCCGGAATCTCACCGTGGCCTGAAGCACTTGCGTTAATTTCTTCAAAATTTGGCTCTTTACAATTCAACACTCAATGATTAACTAACTCAGACGCTTTAGGTCTGCTACTTATATACAATGTCAAATCTATCACGAATACTCGGGAAGATGCGAGGCCACTCTACGTGATTCGCGGCCGGCGATGACATACATAGACGCGGCAAGGCCAGTTCTATAGGGTAGCACAAAAACATTCACTAGCCGTGACAATAATAAGCCAAAGAAACGTGAAGTAGGGTTTTTCAGAGTGCTAAGCTACTGTCAGCCGCATTTTAATTTTCAAACCTAGAATCTAAGCTAACAAATCACAGACATTCGCTGCCTTGTTAATGCGTTTGGTCAATACCAACTTGATAACAAGGCCTTAGTGCATGTAGAGTAACGTCGTACATGTAGGCCGTGCAATTTTAATAATATAGTGAACTTATTTTAAAAAACGCTAGCTATATGACAGACATCTACTTTTGTATAATACCCCAATGACCCTCCCTTATGCATTGGCTCGATCCACTGTGTGTCTGTCAGTTTTTCCTCTTTTGGGTTGCATATACGGGCATAACTAAAATTAATTGCGATTATTTTTTATTCATATTGATTAGATTAGAACTGATTAATACCGAGTTTTTGGTTACCTTGGTTTGTAACTGCATAACAGCGTGCGTTTACGGAAATTAGTAACGCCTAGAATGAATTTGGGTTAGAGTTCGTCTTCCTAAATTTTTGCCTTAGACGAATTCATGACCATTCAGATTCAGGCTCTTTCTAGACCCCACTTGTAATACCTGTACATAACCGCATTATATAGCACGCGTCAATTGCATAACGAACAGAAGTCAAGTTCTGTAATCAGCCAAGTCCCCAATTGTAACATAAATAGCTATTAATGACCTCATTTCTTTAAAATTGCAGGCACATATCGCGGTACGGTACTCGAAATTAAAATGTAAAAGCTGGCTGCCCAACCTGAATTGTATTCACGATTCGCTAATTTTGTTTCCTGTATTATTATTCCGACATTAAGTACAGTACATTATTTATGACATAATAAGTTCGTGCCAAAATTTAGGTCTAATTCACATCCAATTTTAGTGTTATGAAACAATTTCATTTGCATGATTTGAGGTGCAGTGGATTTTTTAGGGAAATGTGCTGTTATTGATGGGTCTGTATGAATTGTCTCTTTTTGTAAGCAAGCTAAATCATTAATTATTGCAATAGCCATGCTGACTAGCGAAAACTATTTAACAAATATATATCTTAATGTAAGAATAATAATTTAAAATTATAGATGTTATATGCATTTTAAAATGAAGTTAGTAATCTATTACAATCAGAACGCCAAATCTGTTTATACATTCATCACATCGGGAATATTTAAACTCTGGCTTAAGAATCGCGAATAGGACACCAAGAAGAAAGACACTCAAAAAGTCCCGGAGTAAGATATTTAAACTACTGATTAATAAAACTTGTTACTCTATAACATGCTATTATACTTCAAATTGAAAGTAACAAAGAACAGTTGTATTCTGAGCAAAATGTATTAAAAATTATCAGTGCAGAGCGCTTTCGACTTCTGCTATCATCCAGGGGCGTAGATATGGAGAGGGGGGGGGGGTAAAGGGGGTACTCTTCACAACCATAAAAATAAAAAATAAAACTCAAAATATTACGAATACCTTACAAGATTGTAACAGGGTATTTTGAAACTAGGGTTGGCACGTGTCAGGATTTGAGGCTGGAATCTAGACGTCCTACGAAGATCTCAGGGAGGACGCCTAATGACCTGGATTTCACAAATGTTCAAATTGCAAATTGTTTTTTATTCAGCGCCATCTTTCGCTTAATGAAAAAACTCCGTAATACGAACTACAGATCCCTTTTCGGGGTTTATCGAATAATTTTTAAGCTATTTAACTCGACGCCATCTTCCGCTAGATGGAAATACGTAATACGAACCACAGATCGCTTTTCGGGGTTTAACCAAGAGCCGCGCCGGCACAAGAAGTTGCCCCACATCAAAATGATTCCGAGTTGCGCGCGCATTACATTGTTGATTAACACATCAATTTAGATTTGTATTTTTCGTTTTCACGAGGACGTTTCAGGAAGAGAGAGACGATTGGATGCAAGGGAAATGGAATATTTATTTATATAAATAAATAGAGGGGCTGACCGTTATATTAGAAGTTATTGTTTTGTCGAATTGCAATAAAAATACCACTTGGAAAAGAATTTGTAAAATTAGTTTGGAAATTAATGTTTTGCTTGACACCTTCCTTCATGAGTATTCTTCTGTGATATTAATAAAGCTTAAAAAAAATATATTTTTTTCTTTATCACCTCATTATCCAAAGAGCAAAGTTGAACATTAGTTAGTTAAAAATTCCTTTTATTCTACAAACAAGTATATTTTTATCTATGTTTACTGATATTCAAAATAGTAATTTCCTTGTGGCACTCAGAGTTCGACATTCTATGTCCAAATTATGGAAAATAAAATTGAATTATTGTATTTTGTATTTGCATACGTGAGTGGGCCCAAATAGGACCTTCCACTGCGACCCTTGGTCTATTGTGGCTCACATCTGCGGTTTCCACTATGCCAGAGGCTCGATCCTTTTCATTGTATCGAACAGTTTTCTGGGGTGGATAGTTTTCAAATCTGCAAGTGTGATTTGAGAATTTCCAATTCAATTGCTGGACAAACAACATGTTCCATTGTTTCTTCGTCCTCCAAGCACAAGCGGCATTCCGTCTCTTCGGAGAGCCCTATCTTGTGCATGTGGCTTCTTAGCCGACAATGGCCAGTGTACATGCCAACTACAGCCTGTACCTGCTGTCGACCAAGTTGAAGAAGTTGTCCAGTTCTCACTCCTGATTCACCGCCAACTTTGAATGAGTTAGGCCTGGTAACTCTCTCCATTTGCCTACAAATTGCTTTTGTGTCCACCTGGAGAGTGCTTCTTTAGCTGTGTTATAAGTTATTCCCAGTACTGGTTCTGATCCTATGAAGGCCGTTGCGGCCGCCTGCTTCGCAAGAGCATCAGCTTTTTCCTTGCCTTCATATCCTGTATGTCCAGGTATCCAGATCATTGTGAGTTTGTTTTCTCTACCTAGTTTGTTGAGTAGTTCCTGGCAGTTTCATTGTCTTGGATGAACAACGGCTAGATTCAAGAGCTTTTAAAGCTGCTCGAATATCCGAGAAAATTTTGATTGACTTGCCTTTCCAGTTTCTATCGATGAGCCACTGTGCAGTCATATCAATGGCCTTAACATTAGCCTGAAAAATGGTTGCATGTTTGCCTAGGGAACACTCAAGCTCAATCGTACCATTTTTATTCCATGCAGCGGCTCCTGTACCATCATTGGTCTTGGAGCCGTCAGTGAACCAACTATACTCTGTTATTCTCAGATGTTCCGAGTCTTTTGCTCATTCCTCTGTGGTAGGAGGACGTGATAGGCATGGTAAAGGGTAGTTTTGGTAGGCATAACATCTGATGGTAAACCCAGCACACTGTCCTGCTCATTGGCATTTTTCAGCCTGTTGGGCACCATGATGATCGCCTGCGGATTGTTGATCACCGCCTGTGTCAATCTATACGTCGCCCATCTATATAGCCTGCTTCTACAGTACTATTTGAAGAGGTGGCAGATTTAGAAGACACTCAAGCGCTGCCGTGGGTGTAGTGCCGAAGGCGGCACTAATTGCCAGACACGCTTGTCTTTGTAAGGTAGATAATTTTATTCTCGCGGAGCTCTGTAAGCTCTTAGAGTACCAGCTACTGCTCCATATGTTGTAATTGGTCTTATGACCGCAATATAGAGCCAGTGCATTTGTTTGGGATGTATGCCCCATGTTTTGCCACAAATGCGTCTGCAGGTCCATAGTGACAGTTTCGCTTTTGCGGCAATTTTATCCAGATGCGCATTCCAGTTAAGTGTTTTATCTAAGGTAATTCCCAGATACTTCACTGTATTCGCAAATGGGATAGTTTCTCCTTTGAGTGAAGGTGGTCTTAGGTCTTCCAGCCTTTTCTTTCTTGTGAACGGTACTATAACTGTTTTGTGTGGGTTCACAGATAGTTGTTCCCTTTCACACCAGTCATAGACCACGGTTAGCACCTCTTGCAGATCCTCTGAGATAGTTCTTTGCGAGTGGCTTCTAATCAGTATTACTAGATCATCCGCGTATGCCTGCACCTCCACATCCCACAGCGAGAGGACCGCCAACAGACCATCCATCAGGAGAGACCACAGAAGGGGCGACAGAACCCCGCCCTGCGGACATCCCCTAACAGCCCTAAATCTGTAGCTCTCCCCCTGTAGGGTTGTTGTGCTTACTCTGCAATTTAACATACTTCCGATCCAGTTCCTTATTTGTGGTTCAAACCCTCTTTCAGGTAATGCTGTTTATAAGGAGTTTGGTAATGCAGTAATGCTCCTTCAATGTCTAAGAACACACCCATTACGATAGTTTTGCTTTGTAACGCTTGTGTTATGTTCCTGACAAGATTGTTTATTGCTAGTTCTGTAGATTTGCCGGATACGCATATTGGTGAGCATTTAGTGGATACTCACCAAGTGCACCACGTCGAGTATCTTTTCTATGCATTTCAACAGAAAGGAGGTTAGACTTATTGGTCTCCATGAGTTAGGTATTGATTCCCTACGTCCCATCTTTGGTATGTACACCACTCTGATTTTAGTCCAGCTGCTAGGTATATAATTATTCGCTCGGTTGGCTCTAAAAGGTTTAATTAAGAACGGTCTTAATACCTCCAGACCGCTCTGCAGCAGTGCTGGAAATATTCCGTCCTCATCAGGTGATGACGTTTTTGCCCGATTTGATCGGTCCCAAACAGGCTAGTCCTCATCATTATGCAAAATCCGACATCCCGGGAAATGAGTCTTAGCCAGAAGCTCTAACGTTTCTATGCCAGATTCCGTAAGGGATCCGTCAGGTCCGTAGTTCGTTAGAGCAGTTCTGTATTGATCCCATATGCCTGTCTCTTTAGCTCTATTAAAGAGTTTACGAACCTCATTCCTTTGTTTGTCAAGGGAGTTGTTCCACCAAGTGGTTCCTCTGTTATCTCTTTTAGTCTTGAGTGAACAGTTTTCATGATGCCTGTCCTCAATTGCTCCGAGGCCAGCTCAATCTCATCACGATTTGATATCTTTGCAAATAGAGGTCCGCATCTGCTCTTGAAGGGTAAGACTAAAACCTGTCCAATCAGTGCACTTAGGGTTCATGTATTCAAAGATGGATCTTTCACCTGTTTTCAGATTGAAGAGAATATGTCTATGATCAGAGCACGAGGGCTCTGATGACACTATCCAATCTGAGATTTTTGTGGATAAATTGAATTAAGAAATCCTTAGTTTTATAATTTGTGTGTATTAACTAGTAAGTGTTACATTCATAATGCTAATAATCCCTAATATATGATTCGACACTGCTGTATGACATATTATATTTATCAGATTCTATCCTCAATTTGTGAGATTTTCTTCAAGATCAAACGAAAAATATAACAAATATCATGTTTTTCAATGTTCAAAGCACCAAAACACAACTGTCAATGGTTTTAAAACATCCGAAAATATCACTAAAAAGCTAAAAGCACAACGAAAACATAGAAGATGCAATGACAGCAATGGCGAAATGAAGGCCGTTCGTCGTGCAGGAACGTCACAGCGACGACAATGCGTGGGTGAGGGGATCGCGGGACACGGGGCGATAGTAAGTGACCATAGGCTCTTATGGGAAGTAACCCTCCTCTCTAGTTTATTATTATTGAGCTCCGATGAGTGTCCCTTCCTCTAGCGTATTGGTGTTGAGTTCGTTGGATTCGTCGCTTAATCTTCTATATAAGGTTCATTACATAGTAACAGTCTTTTGAATGAAATAGACTTTATTTGTGTACATTAAAAACTACAATTCTGATGATAAAGTCTAGAGAATTAATATGTCAATAACGTATACTCCTTGAGTATATTCAATCCAAGTCGTCATTCCATACGATGGGTATTTTTTTATCCGTTGATCCATTGTTCAGGAGTTTGTTTTCTTTTTGCGCGGGCATTTTGGGACTTTTACTGCCATTGAACAAAATTTAAAATTATTTACCTTTATTAACATAAGGAGGTTATTCATCCGAATTAAACTGATGTGATTTCTAAATGTCAATATTACCACCGAAGCCAATTTAATCGTTTATTTACTTACTCCGCGTTTATTTATTTTATAAATGCATATGGCGCCCACTTTGTAGCGACATGAGGCCATCAGACTGGTGACCTAAACTCTAACATTTTACTGCTTTTTGCACTAGATTTTATGGCATGTTCATGCTCGTTACCCGGTCGCCATATGGGACATCATTCGTAATGCACCAATCTTCTAATTGATCGAACATAACATCATCTACGTATGCGCCTGCATAGAAAACGATAAATATTTTATTACTAATGATGTTTGTAGTAACACTTTTTATATTATTATGCTGCAATGTGTCAGTAGCTGTTATCATTATTTGTATACATAGCAAAAAGCCATTAAGCTCACTCGTACGTCCTCATTCCAGTCTCTAGCTACTGAGCCATAGTAGCTTTAGGATTATCAATCTTATATAATTACGTTACGCATTGTGTTTAGCTTAAAAATGCTTTTAAATGGTATTAAAATTATTTTATCAGTAGTTTAATCGAATGACAGTCAAAATATTTTTATAAGCAAAATGGATGAACGAGCAACAAAATAGTGACGATAGTTTTGTCAGTGCAGTTGATATTAATGAGAATTTTAATAGTTAATTATTTCAAGCTATTGATAGTAAATTCTAGAAACTTTAATGCGCAGAAGAAGTATTATAGAAAAATAATAAGGAGAATAAGATATACAAATAAGTTAAGAAGAACACTAAATTTAAGACTAATATGCGAAAATTAAAAAAAAACAAAAGGAAGCAGTAACGAAAAAGCCGAAGGAACTAACGATATAAGAAAACTATTAAAAGTAACACTTATAAATTAAAGTTGATGCCTAAAGTAAAAAAATGAGATCGTACATTACTACTATCTGGACCGGTCGGTATGTGTATGTTGCATAACGGAAAAACTAGTATTCACCTAAGTAATGTAATTTCTGTAATATACACAACAAAAAAGGTAAAAACAATAATTCCTTATTGGGGCAGTAGGCTGTGAGAGAATTTTCTTAAACTAGACACGTTTGCGTAACACGGTAACTCGTCGGCCTGTTGAATACCTATTATACAGGGGCGTGTAAACTACCATTTACATTCTGCTGGTTCCACTGTCGGGCATGACCCACTTTGTATAGCAAGCCATTTGTACCATTGTTTACCTTAACACTAATATATTATATATAGCGTTTTATGAATGACTAATGTCACATTTTAGGCGATTGAATCGTAAATAACACGACATAACTATTAAATCGCTATTTGTGTTGTACATGGTGTTATACGAGGCAGAATTCGTTTAACTGTATTTTTAATGCCAGTTATAATTTGGCAGGTGTTCTCTTTTCGACAGATCAGTTCTTTTTTTGTCCTCCTTTCTTAAAGGAGTGAGAAACGTCTTTTTTCGACCATACTGCATTAAAAACTTCTATCTGCACTATGTTCTACACATAGTAGAGGGTATAAAGACACGTTATGAGAAAAACACTTTTAACTAAAGTATAATGTAATTATATATGCTGAGTGCATCACAGTTTGGGAATGAAGTAACAATGAAATATATTCTGTCCAAAATTTATTAAAAATCATCATTGCAGAGCGCTTTTGGTCTTTGTCATCATCAGCACCACATCCTGAGATTGTACAGGATATCCCATTTTCGGCACTTTTGCGGGGTATCTCCATCGATTTGGTATCTCCTTTATTTTTAAAGATAGAGGGTTGCGGTTTTCGTGACAGTGTGCGACTTTTCTGTAAAAACAAAGATGGCGCCAGCAAAATTTTCATAGCTCTTTTGGTTTTTGAGATACAGAGTGAAATTGAAAAGTATCACTTTTGAGGCAGCCCCCGTATCTCAGTTATCTTTAAACTTATCGAAGAAGTTAAAATGTATTCTTATAGATTTTTTTCCCCAGAATCCAGCGGCGTAGTCAGTCTTTTTCTAGCACCTTCCATTTTTCAGTTATGAAGCAAATAAATGTTTTTTTTAATGGAACACCTAGGCATAATGTGGGCTTCCCAAAAATATATCATTTGTAAGCATACAATTATTTTCAAAAACAGAATATAAGATTTTCTAAAATTTTCTTTTGTGTCCAATTAGTCGATAGTAGGCTATGGCTAAAATTTGTTAAAAACAAAATCCATGTAAGTATTTATTATACTAGAGATGTAATACTTTCAAACTTAATTCATTTATTTTAATTCTCAACTCTGAATTATTTATTACATACTTTTAACTTAATTATGATTAAATTATTGAATTTTACTCAAAACAAAACTAGAATTATCTATTTTACTTAAATCTTAAGTTAGGAAAAACAAAAAAGAAACATAATTTTGGAGAAGCAAAGTTTTTAAGGGTATAGTTATCAAAATGACGACCATTTTCCTGTATGCCAAATTGGCACATTTTCGTTATTCTTCTAATAGTGTTCAAAAGAATCATAGGACTTTTTTGCAAATTTCGGAAAGTTAGATCGATTGCCGCATGAAGCTCCGCTACAGACCGATATCGTCTACTATAGATTTGATTTTGCATAAATCCCCATAAGAAAAAATCCAAAGTTGAAAGATCCGGAGATCGAGGGTGGTCATCTTCCAGGTACCAATCCATCTTTGAGGAAAGTTATTGTCTAAAAGAGTTGTGGCTTGGGGCACCATTTTGTTGCAGATAAACGGCATTATAAAGGACCAATGGAACATTTTCCATCAGTTCTGGAATAACTTCCTCAGAGATTTCTCGGTATCGACGCGCTGTGAGACCTCCTTCAAAAATTCTGTAGACTATGCGTCCTCCAAAAATGAAACACGAGACTCCAACCTCAAAGCATCCTTGTTATGTCCTATCAAAAATTAAATGGTGATTTTCGGCGGACCAATTTCTTATATTATGGTGGGGTTTGGAACTATATAATTATGGCGATTGAAAAATAAGATTCATCGGACCACATAATGACTCTGCCAAAATATTCGTCAGTATGGATATATGTAAATACCATTGGCAAAACAACATTCGGCGTTCGACAATCGACATCGTCGTCGGGGTGTAAATGTTGAACTGTGTAAAATTTATAGGGGTGATACTTATATTTATGCAAAATTCTTTGAGCATCAGATTTGGTTATACCAGTTGCTTCGTCTATTTGCTTACAAGAAGATGAAGGCGTCGCCGTCGCTTCTACATAACCCAATTCATTTATTTATTTTCTGTCTCTATCTTATTTGGTGGATGCATTAGGACGAGGCTAGATAAATGATCCATGTCCTACTAAATTTGATTTAAGGGGTGCAAATTTGCCTGGAAAAGGTTGTCATCTCTCTGGATATCTAATAAGAACAAAAAAAGACCCCTAAAATATTATCCCGACCAGAGCGCTCAAAGTACCGTTACCTTTGTAAAAAATATAATTCCGAAGCTTCGTGGGGATTTTCATTAGATTTTATAAAACAAACCAACATATCATACTTTTCATTATTTTCGTAAACCGATATTATTAAAAAAAAAAAACAATTAAATATAGTAAAATAGAAGCACCAAAACAACAACAATATTGTATTAATAATCAAAAACTGACAAACCCGCAAAGTTTTTGACTAATTGGATACAAAAGAAAATTTTAGAAAATTTATCTTCTGAGCTTGTTTTTGAAAATAATTGTATAATTATATATTTTCAGAAAACCCACATAATGCCTAATAAACATAAATAAAAATTTATAGGGTGTTCCATTTAAAAAAAAACATGTTTGCTTCATAACTAAAAAACGGAAGTCGTTAGAAAAAATTGACTACGACACTAGATTCTTCGGAAAAAATTCTATAAGAATACGTTTTCACTTCTTCGTTAAATTTAAAAATTTATGTATCTATTTATTTATTTATACTCAAAACAAACACTAAATGTAGTAATTACATGCTCGAGTACGAGTGCTTACTGGGTAACTAAACTAGAAAGACAAACATATTATATACTATAAAACTTAACCCTATAAAAAAAAAATACACACAAATTAAAAATTAAAAACAGGATGCATGGAGAAAACCTTATCCTTAATAACTCTTATACTGTCGTTAAAAAAATCTATATCACCTTGATTTATTGCTATATTGCAATATTTTAGCATTTTGTTAATAGAGGAGCAATTTGTTGGTGAGTATAGGAACAGACTTCGGTTTGTGATTCTTAAGTTAACTTTAGGTACTATAAATCTAATATTATTAATAAAGGAACATTTCTTGTACTTTATGTTTTTAACCACACAGTAAATAAATGAGATAGAACTCAAAGAACGCCTTTCACTTAACCTAACCAGACCAAATTCAGTTAACATACTGCTATATGAAATCCTCTAAGGATATATATGGTGTTTTTTAACATATAAATATCTTAAGAATCTTTTTTGAACTTTTTCTATTGTGTTGCTATGAGTTTCAGTCACTGGTGCCCATATAACGGAGGCATACTCCAGATGAGGTCCAACCAAACTATTAAATAGATAAACAATAGTATTCAGATTCCTAAAATGTTTAGTATTTCTAATTATGAAACCCAAAAGTTTATAGGCTTTATTGACAATATTCTCATAGTGTTGATTAAACCTCAAACTGGTGTGCAACTGAACTCCCAGATCCTTGCATTCATTCTTCCTTACCGGGATGCAATTCCCAATAGAATAATCAAAAACTTGATAATTAACTCTACGTGTAAAGGTTATACTTAGACATTTATTGACATTAAGAGGCATTCTATTTTCATGGGACCATAGTGCTACAGCATTTAAATCCATCTGAAGAAGATGGCAGTCTTCAATATTAGATACACGCTTATAAAGTTTAAAGTCGTCTGCAAATAATAGGCACTCAGAATGATTAAGACAGTTTGGCAAGCAATTTATGAAAATGGCAAACAATAATGGCCCAAGATTGCTTCCCTGTGGAACTCCAGATGTTGACAAGAAGGGTCTTGAAAAACTCCTACCAACCTTAACCTGCTGAACTCTACAGGTAAGATAAGATTTTATGAATTTACATGAACCAAGTGAAAAACCAAAGGATCCCAGTTTGGCAACAAGGATACCATGGTCCACCTTATCAAAAGCTTTCTGATAATCCGTCATGATAACATCAAGCTGTAATTTATCATTAATTGCACTTCCAGCTGCCTCGGTTAATGTACAGAGATTGGTGACTGTCGATACATCCGGTAAAAAGCCATGTTGTTGGTTAGCAAACTTATTTTGAAATGAATACAAGATACCATCATGAAGGATATTTTCAAATATCTTAGAGTTCAACACACTAATCGGTCTGTAATTCTCTATACAACTTTTGTTCCCCGCCTTAAAGATTGGAGTTATAAGTGCCTGTTTTAGCTTACTTGGAAATATGCTTTTCTCAATACTGTAATCTACTAAAATGCATAAGCTACTAAACAAATATCACCCTGTCGCAAGTTTGAACTTGAACTTGAAGATTGTTATATAAACATTAAAGGCAAACTATAAACAACGCGAGCAATCAACGGGAGCGACTTTGAACCTTATGCATGCAATGATCATCACTTTGTTTTATATAAATACGCTACCGAACCCTCCGTTCGGCAGACTTTAGTCTCACCTCCAGCTCCCAAGGTTAGTCACTTGACGACTGCTTTCTGGGTTCTATCCGCTCGTAAAGTTAGCCATACGACTGCTTTAGGTTCCATTCCTTTCCTACCAAACCTGGCACCGGTTAGTCACTTGACGACTGCTAGGACCAGGGGTTGCACAACCTCCATAGTAAAGTCTGGACAAGAAGTTTGTCAGAGTGTTGAGAAAGACAAGTGTCTAAATAGTCAGTTAAAAAGTTTAGTGAAATCTCTTAGTGCTCTTAAATAAAACCCAACTCTTAAGAAAAACTATAAATTATAAGACAGTAAACAAAGCCCTATAAACAGTACCTCAAATCGAGAAAACATGCGCACCGTAGTAATCGGGTATAATAGAATCTCATTTTCTCTGACCAATAATTATTGTTAAAGTTTTATCGTTAATACATTGTTATTGTTATAAACTAAACGTGCTTACTTTATCATCTCTTCTTACCCCACGTAACGCGGTCCCGGTCTACCTCAGTTACCCCCCGGCACGCTAAACAAGGCGTGTCCTCACGAGTAGAACATCCAGTGGTAGATTAAAGGAAGCATTGAGACCCCGTCATTGTACTAATCGCGACGAGGCTCTTCTCTGAGAAGTTATTCTTTAAATAAACGCGCTACCCCCTAAGCTACTCGCGACAATACATAGATTGAAAATGCGCTGTATTGGGATGGACAGAAAATCAGAACAACCTTTATATATGTATGTTATCTGGGCCTGTGGCTTTTTTACCCTTTAATTTTTTAATACTGTGTTTGACTTGTTCAACTGTTATTAATGGAAACTCAAAAGTACCTACCAACTCTGGCAAATTACCAATACCTGTTCTTTGAAACACAGAGCTAAATTGTAGAGCAAAGGCATCTGCTATCTCCTGAGAGCCATTGACAGTTTGTTTATTGAAAACCATTTCAGATGGAATACTAGGTTTTTGACGTTTTGATTTTATAAAACTCCAAAAATTATTTGAGTCGACTCTGATATTATTTTCGATTACTTCATTTTACAATTTAAATTCATGATTTGTTTGCCTTTTAATTGAACATCTTAGATCTTTATATTAATTAAGAATTTCAGTATTAGCCATTCCCAACTTGATTTGCCTATGAAAACGATTTTTATGTTTAATTTGTTTTTTCAGTTCTTCTGAAAAGAAGATGGGATATTTCGGGGCTTTACCTGAAATATCTTTTATTTGTTTTTTTCGGTATGGTTTGCTCTATAAAGTTAATAATTTTCTCATAGAACAAGTCAATCGGTAAGTCAACATCATTAACCTCTTGTATATCTGACCAGCATCCCTAAAAAGTTGATACAATTTAACAAAATCACCTCTAGGATAGTGATATATTATGTAAGTTGGCGCAGGCAATGAACCACCCTTTTCAGTGCTAACCTCTAAAGATAAAATAACATTAAGAGATGGATGATACACATCCTCCTTTAATATTGGATTCTCACACCTACTCACTTTTGATATTGCCATGTTTGAAAGAATAAGATCCAACTTTCTCTGCATTGAATTATACACTCCATTACATTGAGTTAGATTATTTAAAGATAAAAAATTATTCAACAAATTGCTCCTATTACAACCACCCGATTCATACTGTGGCAAATTAAAATCTCCTACTATAAAAATATTTACATTCCCATCTAAAATAGTTTCAAAAATGTTAAAAAATATATTATATTAATCAATATTTGTATTAGGCGGAATATACACACAGCATAAATAAAAATATTTCTTTTTTACCTTATACCTAACCTGTAAGCACTCAAGGGATACATCACAGTTATAGTCAACAGCACGGGTAATATGAAGTAAAATTCAGCTGGTGGGATAAAGAGTTTATCGCAATACAGAACCTGAGGGCGTCTCTTTGAAATATACCTCTTTTTATTGGTATGTTTTCGGTGGTAGTCCCGGTTTCATTAAGATATATTTTCGTTTGCCATGATGTCATGGCATGCATTAAAAAGTTAAAAATCAGTCTTATATATTTGAGGCACAGAGTCGTAAGGTAATAAGTTTCGTAAAGAATGCGATAAAAAAATTTGATTTCTCTCAGCCCCTATCAAAACAGTTAAAAACAAAACTACTGCTACTGACGGCCTTCGCCGCCACCTGTTTTTGTAGGGTTTTTCTCCTCTGCCCCTCAGCCGTCGAACTGCATCAGCGGCAAGTCCGACTGTAATAGGTATACATTGTACATTGAGGGACTTTTTCGCAGCTACGAGGACCCCTCCTCTCCTCCCATCTACTCTGTCTTTCCGATGCACAGCATACCTGTCATCAAAAAGCTCTGCATCATTCAAGCTCTCGGTCAATCCACTCTCTGTAAGTGCGATAATATCATAGTTTTCCGCCAAGTTGCTTAGATAAAACTCATTTACCTTCGTTCTTAGTCCTCTTATATTTTGATAATATATCTGCAACTCTGTTATGGACTTGTTCCTTGAATTTGAATTAGTGTGGCTAGAACAGTTTACAATTGAGGATCTGCCTCTCTTGGTAGCATCCTCCTCTTTACAAAAAACCTGCTTACTATCGCCCCACTTGGCCAGACTTCACGTTTCCAAGCATGCTTACAATCTTCCTGTCTGATTCTAACCTTCATAGAGGAGTATATATCAGGCTGTCTTGACTTGTGTTCTTCACACTTTACATCTGGAAAGTTAGGTTCTAAGAAGGCTTGCAATTGGTCGGGCCTTGTTCCTGGCGCTAGCCTTGTGACAGCAAGAATGTAGTTTTTGGTATACCTTGTACTTGCGTATTTTCCTCATTGCGGCCCACAACGAATCTTCTGGATCGACGCTTTACGGGCTGTCGTAATCAACATTTTCTACATTTTCTAACTGCTGATTCTCCAGGTGTTGGATTTCCCTCATTTTAATAATGATTAGGGCCTCTGTGACTGCTGCATTTACTGATTTTGTAGTAATTTGTTGATGAATTTGAGTTTTTGAGGATTGACTTTTTTGCTTATTGCCATTATTAGAATTTGACATACCTACTAAGCCCTAATAATTATTAAAATGAGTTTTAGTACACCGTATGGTTAACTTTCCTCTTAGCAGAGAAAGATTTAATAAGGAAAAGGAAACAATTAGGAATATAGCGGAAGCTAATGGTTTCAATACTAACTTAATAAATAGACTAATTAATAGGCATTTGTTTAGAAAGATCATTCGTGATTCCACTTCTTTTGTTAATCAAGATGACAATACAAAATATGTTTCGATACCGTATAATCCTCAGTATACTAGAGGACTCCAAAAAGTTTTTAAGGAAGTAGGTTTAAAATTAGTATACCAGACTCAGTTTAACATTAAGAAACTATTAGGTGGTCCAAAGGACAAAATTGAAATGTTAGAAAGAAGTGGAATATATGAAATTGGATGTATGGATTGTAACCAAAAATATGTTGGGCAAACTAGACGATCTATACAGACGAGATTCAAAGAACATGTAGCTCATTTAAAGTATGGTAGAACAGAAAAATCAAGTGTTGCCGAGCATGCTTTTGATAATAATCATAGAATAACAATAAAAATTTTAAAATTAATTCATAATATAACTGATAGGAGATTAATAGACGCATATGAAATTATTAAATGTAAGAATAGTTTAAATAGAGATAGAGGACATATTCCGTATAGTCCATTGTATTGGTTAATCCAGCGTGACTAGTGGGATTCCAGGATTGGTTCTTTTTAGTTCCGCTTGATTGAGCAAACAGTAGTACAAAAGTGAGTTAGGTAGATTTTAATTTTAGTCTTAATCATCTCCTGATGATGCTAACATGGTTAGCGAAACGCGCGTCGAGTGCAAAAATTCTGTTTCGGTATTGTGGATAAAGCTCTGTTTTAATATCTGTTACTTTTGACATCTGCTGTTGCGGGCTGACATGCAGAAGACGTTTTCGAAGATGCTAGTCGGGTTGCATAAGTAGTAGGCGCGGCACTGACGGAGGCGGAATTCTTAACAGTGTCGCCAACATTACAATCATAATTTTTCTGTTTGTTATTAATTTTGTTAACAACAATTTCACATTTTTCCCCAAGTAATTGTATATTTTTGTACAACAAAACTTCTTTGGCTTTTAACCTGCTCCCTAGACTTGATAATCTCCTCCTTTGCCTCCAAAAGCTTGTTGACTGTTTCCAGACCAAGTTCTCCCGCCTTTTGTGACGTAGCAGTTTCAGGAGGTTCCTGACAACATTTCACTAGATTATTCCTGCCTACCGCGGTTAGCCCTGCCACCCTTAACTAACTTAAATAAATGAGATACGTGGGGGTGTCTCAAAAGTGTGCCCGTACGTCTTTTCCATAGGTATGCTAAGTCTTTCGCGCCAACTTCACGCGTGGCTGCGTCACGATAGAGCATCTGTCAGTGAAAAAATCCGGCCGATGTAACCATCCTCTCTAGTTTATTATCCTTGATCGGAGCTACTACTTCTAAAAGTAGTCGATCGAAAATACACATTAACCAATTCGTGTGAGAGGGGAGGGGGAAGGGAGAAGGAGCAGGAGGGAAGGAGAGTGGAAAGGGAGAGGAAGAGATAGCTACCAATTTAGCTACTTTGTTTTAAATCTGCATGACCCTTTCATATTTTTCTCTAGCTAAAGAACCTTAATTTTTTCATTGGATACCTTGAGTTTAACCATCAAGCTATGGTTTATGCTCCGCTGGTTTGCAACTTCGGTGATTATTTGTTCAAAATTTGGTATGTCAGAACTGGCCTTACCCTTACACTGCTCGGAGCATTAAATCTTGCCTAAGTTGGGGTTTGAAACCTTCGATAAAATTGAAATTCACTTCAACACAGTTTTCTGATGATGCATGGTTAGTAAACGCGCGTCGAGTGTAAACAATTTTATTTCGGATGTGGATAAAACTGTGCTGTAGTAATGAATGTTGTGTTTTCGTATCTTTGCATGTGCTGTAAAATCACTCTCCACGCAGTGGGGGTGAAATACCCATTAGAGCGACTACGCTCGTAAAAAATCTCGTTGCATAACATTTAAATTTATTCTTGACCTCCATGACATACAAATGAAACTGGAAACGATTAAAAATACGATGCAAAGTGCTCTTTAGAGTATATTTATATCAGGTTGGATTTGAAATAACATCATTTCAAAGCACCAGAACACAATCAGTATCTATGAATAATAAGCTTTTAGGTTCGTAAAAAACATATGGCATACTGACTCGTGTCCCAAAATTTAACTTAAAGTAACCTAACTTAACTAACATTTTGGCATATTTTTATAAAATTTAAAATAAAATATGCACTTTGTCAGTTTAAATATATATTTCAAGTGTGATCACCCCATTATTAACTCCTCTAAATGTACAGTGCTATAGTGCACATTTGATTTCCTAATACCATCACTAATGACTATTTTTGTTATTGTTAGGAAGAAATATAGTGCATATTTTAAAATAAATCATCTTGATTAAGTTTCTTATGTATTGTATATTGGTTCTGATCAAAACGAGCAGTTCTTTACGTGGGTTCATTACCATGTAGACCTTTATTTAATTAATAAAGAAATTAATCTAAATTTACCATCATTGTGGAACTTTTACTATTTTTATCTCTAGAAAGGTTTTTTCATAACTGCCAGTTAAAATTTTAAGTTTATTCCAAGTGACTAGAAAACCGTATGAGGGATCGTGATTTCTAGTTGTCAATTTCACCAACAACTAAATGTTAATGTTTCTATAAGTAAAGGTATCTCTAGATATAACTTTAATTCAAAAATAAAGAAAAACAAAAATACTTTCTAAGGGAGTACCGCACTATTGAGATATTTTATTCGGATGTGTTTTGAGAAATGTAGTAGCTTTCATCTTTATTTTCTGAGTTTCTGTATTTAATTTTATAACATTGCTTTATTCTAAGAAGAATATTAGTTACTAACGTCAACTTTGGATTAGGGATCTTCCATAAATATATTGTTCTCTTCTTTAATGCTGTGATATGCATAACATAAGGAGACCAATCTATCAGGTTCATTTTTTTTAATCCCAGTTCACCATTTCGGCAAACACAACAAAGGACACCAAGAATTTACCTAAATTAATAATTGAAGAGGCAAATGAGGAAACAGGACCTCAGAATTTTTAATAAATCTTGAAAATGGTAACAATAAAATGCCGAAAGCTCAACGATGATCTGTCTGTCTGGTTCGTATGTGAATATAATAAAATTTAACGACAGCTCTATTGTTGCTCCATTCTGTTACGAGTTCAATTTAGTCCATTTCGAAATCATTAAATGTGTTTCTTCTCCAGTTCCAGTTTTACTCTAAATTACTAAATTACTTACTTGCATGGCATAAATTACTCTATTTTATTCTTTGGACAATTAATGAAGCCGAATGACTTGTATTGAACCTTCAAAAGCCACTGTGCGTGCGCCTAAGAGGCATCCTTACCTGCAAAAAGAAGGAAACAAAGAATTAATTTATATGCATTATTTGAAAGAAAATTATACAGAAACAAAAAGTCTGCAAGTGTATTTACTTAAGGAACAGGAGGTTGTTCGTTTTTTAATATCGCCAAAACGAATATTTATTCTTTCCTTGAAACGGTTCACAGTTACATCGTTCTCGTTTCTTTTTATATATCAGTTTCTTTGTTTGAACGCCATGAGAATTAGGTCTCGTTTAGAATTTTAATCGCCCCGTTCTACACAAAAAATAAATATGGATATCAGCACACGGCATCGGCATGGGTTTTCCTTATCACCTTTTCACACACCGTGTCGTCACCTTAGCCTTTTGTTCGCGTGTCGTTTAGGTAAAATTTAAGGTATTATTACAAAAGTAAATATGGAAAAGATATATTATGGTATTCATGAAAAGAAAGAAATCAGTGGCGTCAGACGTTGCTTATTTAAGCGTTTATAAAAAATATATTGCATTAGATCTAAAAGGCGTGAGAATCGAGCGATAATATCATACTTTAAATTATAATTATTATTCAATACATAAATTCATGTTATAAGCTATAAGAACTTTTATACACTATACACAAAAGACAGGAGGTAGGTAATTATACGGTTTTTGTTACACCGTCCCGTTGGCATATAGAGTCAGCACCCGCGCTAGCTCCTCGCCATACGGCGACTGTAATATAAATGTACATTAAATGTAACTGCCTTTCACGTGTTGGGTTAGTTTTTCTGGCTGTGTCCCTAGAGCCAGCGGGCGAAGAAAATGCATGACTTCAATTAATTTGCAATAGTGTTTTAATGGTAACTCGTAATTAATGGTGGATAATTTGTGCGAATTAGGGCCGAAAACCCCATTTATCTTGATTAGTTTAAAATTCCATTTGTTTATTTTATTATATTCCATATATTTGCAAGATTTCTATTTGCAAAATTTGCTTTGAATAAACTAGTTTTATTAACGACAAATGCCACTTATTTAAACCGTTTGCCTCGTTAAACTGACACGATAATGGCGTTCGTTTTATTTTGTCAATCAAATCAAACCTCGGGACATATACAATCAAAATATCAACCTACAAATGAACTTCCCGCAGCGACTTCTGCCATAGAAGATAATATGTGTATGTGTTTTTGTATTCCCTTTCACAATTCGGTGACACACTTTTGCATCAACTTGTCGATTACATCAAAATTGCACAGCTGTTGTTTCTGGTTATTACGTTTGTTTGGAAACCCATTTTCCTTTGGCCATCAATTTATAAGCACACAGTTCGAGGTCAGATAATATTTTTGTATTTAGTAGTTAATTGTGCACAATTGTTTTTAAAAAAATGCATAATGAGATTATAATAGTTATTTATGCAACAAGAGTGTAAAGTGAATCTTTTTTTATGAATGGGAATATTGTCGCATGAGCCGTAGGCGAATGCGACAATCCCATGAATAAAAAAAGGGTACTTTACACATGAGTAGCATACAAAATTTTTTCTACTATCGAAAAATATATGAAAAAATTAAAATAATATTATATTACTTTACGCACTAGTGCGTAAAATAAATTATTTTACGCACTGTCCTAAACGTCAAAAAAAAAAGTAAACGTCAAAAAATATGTCAGCTTTACTTTACGCACTAGTGCGTAAAATAACTTACTTTACGCACTGCACATTAAAAAGGCCTATTTTACGAATCTTAGAGAGTGCGTAAAGTGAGCATTTTACGCACGGTAGTAGAAAAATATATTTTTTAAATATACACAACAGCAAATATTAATTTTATACAATTATTTAGAAATTCAAAACAAATATTTATGCACAATCATACACATTTATTGCAGAAATAGTAAATAGTGTCAAGTAGGTACACATTCAGACATAATTTGGGCGAAAATGTCATACATTTGTGCAAATTTTATAAATACATTTTTCTCAGTGTATGCAACTACTCTAAATAATACAGCTATCGGGAGTTGTTATACTTAGTAACACGGTATATAATACCTGCCTCGTATAATCGACGCGCGACGCGCGGAAAACTTTATACACATACACGCATTTACTCTAAAAATCAGTTTGGGTTAGCTTGGGTTAGGGTAAATCGAGGATAGATGGTACACGTTTTTTAAACTGAACATGAAATCTTTATTATTTGAAGGAAAATTATCATATTTCGTAATTTCACAAAATACAACTAAACTAACAACATTTTGCTCCAAAATAATTTAAAAATCAAACTTGAAAAATATTCTACTAAAACAAAAATTAAAACATATGTTCCATCTCACCTTAGACATGTAGGTTAGTTGGTACAACTAAGTGTAGGTGAGATGGAACGCCTAAACTTGGTTATAGTTATTTAAAGATGAGATGCTACACATTTAAGCGTCGCGCAAACCAGAGCGGTGGCGGTAAAATACTGTACGTGTATTTGCCAGATCGCTTCTGTTTGCGGTCTCTATAGTTCAAGTCGGAAATAATAGTCAGTGACTCATTTTTAGTTTTAAGGCGCGCCTCGCGGGGCAAGGGAAGAGAGAAGGAAATTCCAGCGGCGGATACAATTGCTTTGTAAATTAATATGTTATAATAACTATATAATGGAATAGTAATAAGTAAACTTAGGCAAATATCCACTTAAAAAATAAAGTTTATGCACATAAATATGCATGATTTTAGTCTAAAATATGCAAAAAAACGTATATTCAAAATTATTCCTAAATCTAGTAATAAGCAACAAAATTGTACTACAAACAAATAGTAAAATATTCATTAAGGCTAGGAAAAAAAGAGTCATGGATGATAAGGGGTTTTTCTTATCATAAAATACCATATTGAAAGTGCATCGAAAGTTTACATCAAACATCAATAAAACTTTAAGTTTACTACTCGTTATCGGAGGTTCCCAAGCGGTAACCCATCCAAGTACTAATCACGCCCGACGTAGCTTAACTTCAGCGATCGAATGAGAACTGGCATTTTAAACGGCATTATAAGATCCTTTACACAAATAGTGCTCTATACAAAAATCAGCCATTCCTATTGGCCGATCCGCATGGCATTCTGCTCGCTTCGCTCGCTACGGGGGCTCAAGGAAAGGAAACTAACCAGGTGCTAACCCAAACTAACCCAAGACATACCCAAAATCAAGGAAAAAACTGTTTAGAAACATAATCTTAGAAAGAATAACAAAAAAAAAGCAACGGGGTTTGAACCCGGGCCGTCCAGGTGAGACCCAGCTGTATAAACCTCTACACCACGAGAGCTCTTGACAGAAAATCGTTTGCATCACGAAGACATATTGTAATACGAGATGGATCAACCAATAGGAGAGGTCGATTTTTACATAGTGCATTATTTGTGTAAAGGATCTTAAAAAGCTTTTCAACGTGCTACGCATGTTCATAGAATAAAAACAAAAACATTCGCATTTATAATATTAGTTAGGATTCTTTAATAATACGTACTGGCAGCTTCGGAGCGGATTAATTCACTGCACAAATTCGACACGAAAATCTAATTCCACCAGGAATAACATCAACATATGAACACAGGATATTTACCTTATAATCTTGGGCCGACATCCTTTGATTTGGGACAATCAATAACCAGCTTTTTCAAATTTTACCGCTTTAAGCGTATGGGTATCTGAATAATACTTTTGACGGATCGTATAATTTAAAATAATGATATGCTTTTTTATCGTCTAAAATCCGTTTGAAACGATTTTAAATGGCAAAATTGTATATAGTACTGTCCTAGCGGCTAGAATCGGTTTACACATTTACTTTCCATTTGCCGAGATTTATCCTCATACCGCCGCGTAAGAAGTTTACACATCAAAAACTCAAGGGCATTCAAGATCAAATTACCTCAATGTCATTCAAGGTAAAAGTCACCGCAAAACAGTCCCAAGGACCTTCAAGGTCGTACATGCTTGGAGCAATCCCAAGGTCATATGCGCGACCTTCAACAAAAACTCAAGGACATTCAAGGTAAAATCTCAAGGACATTCAAGGTGAAATTAGGCCAATGTCGTTCAAGGTCGAATACACTTAAGACCAAGTGGGCGGGGTTTATCCCAAAGTCACCGGAGGGGGTGAGGGGGCAAAAAGTTGGAGGGGGAGAATTGAGGCCGCCTAAAGCACTCTACTTAATTCACTGCATACTTTCGACACGAAAATCTACAAAGCTTGTTCTTTTACCAGCTACTCATCTTGGGCCGACATCCTTTGATTTGGGAAGGTCAATAACCAAATTTTCCAAATTTTAGAAGAGGGCTATGACTCAATATTGTTTTAAACGTCTGGACATCTGAATAATACTTTTGACAGTTCGTTTAATTTAAAATAATAATATGCTTTTTTATCATCTAAAATCCGTTTTAAAACGATTTTAAATGACACAATTGTATAAAAATCACAAAATTCGGACTTTTTTAGGACGATAGCCGTGGCTTCGGACGAATTTGTCGTGGATTTTGAACTTATAGATGTAAAATTATAGAAGAGGGCCATGACTGAATATTGTTTTAAAAGTCTGGGCTTCTGAATAATACCTTTGACGGTTCGTTTAATTTAAAATATGCTTTTATATCATCTAAAATCCGTTTAAAACCGATTTAAATGGCCAAATTGTATAAAAATCCTTCACCGGCTTATAATGTCACAATCGGTTTACACATTTTCGCCCCATTTACCGAGATTTACCCTCATACCGCCGCGTAAGATGTTTACACATAAGAAATGTGCAGATATGAAAACCGAAAAAAATTACCCGTCACTTTTAGATAGGAAAATCTATTAACATAATATAATTAGTGTCAAAAGCGATCTTATCGTGCGGGTCCAAAGGTCACAATTTTGAGTAAAAACTTCATTTGTGGCAGATTTTGCGTGTAAAATCTGTCAAAGTAATGACATTTAATGAAAAATAATAATAAATAAAAAATAAATAAATAATAAATAAAAATGTGACCTTTGGACCCGCACGATAAGACCGCTTTTGATTATAGCCATAACGTTACTGTAATATTTTTAACCTGTTCTGATTCTGTTTAGCCCGTTTTGGCTATTTCTAGTCACTTTTGGTTAGTCGTTCAAACAACTTTCCGTTAGTTCCAACTTATTGACGTGTAAACATCTTACGCGGCAGTATGAGGGCAAATCTCGGCAAATGGGACGAAAATGTGTACACCGATTCTAGCCGCTAGGGCGGAATTATATCCAATTTGCCATTTAAAATAATTTTAAATGGATTTTAGATGATAAAAAAGCATATTTCAAATTAAACGAACAGTCAAAATTATTATTTATTAATTATTATATTCGCAGTGTATTTGGATCCATAGCACAGCTTATTTTTAATGGACGGTTGAATTTAAAATGAATTTTGGCTTCAAAATCCACGACAAATTCGTCATCGTCCTAAAAAGTCCGAATTTTCGGGTTTTTACATAATTTTGTCATTTAAAATCGTTTTTAAACGGATTTTAGATGATAAAAGAGCATATTATTATTTTAAATTAAACGAACTGTCAAAAGTATTATTCAGATGCCCAGACGTTTAAAACAATATTGAGTCATAGCCCTCATCTAAAATTTGCAAAATTTGGTTATTGACTTTCCCAAATCTAAGGATGTCGGCCCACGATTACTAGGTAAATAAGCTGTGTCCATATATTGATGTTATTCCTGATGGCATTAGATTATCGTGTCGAATTTGTGCAGTGAATTAATCCACTCCGAAGCTGCCAGTAAGTATTATAAGATAATCCTAACTAATATTACAGATGCGAATGTGTTTGTTTGTTCGTTTCTTAAGCTTTCACGCATAAACTGTTCCGATCATCATGAAATTTTGTACAAATATTCTCAAGAGTATAGTAAAGAACATAGGACACTTTTAGCTTTTATCCGAGGTTTCGTTCGCGTTGATTTTTTATTATTTTAAACTTGGTTATTAAACCTAATTTTTATCCTATCACCAAGGTAAAACGCAACAATGGCCATAGCATGTTAAAAATGCCAGTTCTCGTCCGATCACGAAGTTAAGCAACGACGGGCGGGGATAGTGCTTGGATGGGTGACCGCTCGGGAACACAACGTGCTGCTGTCGTTTTTTTACAACCGATGTCGTTAGAGGATATGTTTACACATCAGTGTCTCGACTACTATCAGACTCGCTCAATTTTTTTTTAGTCATTTGAACTGACTCCGATACGTTATAATCAAATTTAATCTTTTCGTTTTGATTAGTTTTAACTTACTTTAATTTTTGCAATCTATTCCGATATGGTTTAGCCCGTTTTGGTGCTTTTGGTTACTTGTGATTAGTTTTCGTTAGTCATTCAATCAGCTTTCGGTTAGCTTTAGTTAGTTTTAAATTATTTTAGTAATTTGAACCGGTTCCGATACGTTATGGTTAATTTTAGTTAGTCGGCAAAATTCGGTTAATTCAAGTTCATTTCACCTTATAAGCTTAATATTTTTAATCCGTTCTGATATGTTTTAGCCCATTTTGGTGCTTTTGGTTACTTTTGGTTAGTCGTTCACTTTCGGCTAATTTCAGTTAGTTTTAATTTATTTTAGTTATTTGAACCGGGTCCAAAACGTTATAACCAATTTTAGTGCTTTTGGTTAGTCACCAAAATAAGGTTAATTTGAATTAGTTTCATATTACTTCAATATTTTTAATTTTTTAGATACGTTTTAGCCCGTTTTGGTGCTTTTAGTTACTTTTGGTTAGCTTTGGTTGGTTATTCAATCAATTTTCGGTTACTTTCAGTAACTTTCAATTTATTTGAGCCATTTGAACCGGTTCCCATACGTTAAAACAATTTAAACGTTTTTGGTTAATAATGTAGGTCGTGGCAAAAATTCGGTTAATTTGGGTTAGTTACTTATTTTATTCTTAATTTGTTCCTATACGTCTTAGTCCATTTTGGTTACTCTTGATTAGTTTTGGTTCAACATCTTTTGGTTAAGTTTAGTTAGTTTTAATTTATTTTAGTCATTTGAACCGGATTCGATACGTCATATCCAATTTTGATGTTTTTGGTTAACTTTAGTTAGTCGCCAAAATTCGGTTAATTGTTAGTTTCAACTTGTTTTAGCCCCTTTTGATGCCTTTGGTTACTTTTGGTCCATTTTGGTTAGTCGTTCAATCAACTTTCGGTTAATTTCAGTTAATTTTAATTTATTTTTATCATTTGGACCAGTTCCGTTACACTATAACCAATTTTAGGGTTTTTGGTTAGTCACCAAAATTCGGTTAATTTAAGTTAGTTTTAACTTAGTTCAATATTTTAAATCTATTTCGATGCGTTTTAGCTCGTTTTGATGCTTTTAGTTACCTACTATTGGTTAGTCGTTCAGTCAAGTCTCAGTAAAGTTCAGTTAGTTTTAATATATCTTAGCCATTTGAACCGGTTCCGGTACGTTATAAGCAATTTTAATGGTTTGGTTAGTTTTAGTTAGTCGCCAAAATTCGGTTAATTTGGGTTAATTTTAACTTACTTCAATATTTTTAATCTATTTCGATATGTTTTACCCGTTTTGGTGCTCTTAGTTACTTTTGGTTAGTTTTGATTAGACATTCAATCACCTTTCGATATCATAAGCAATTATAATGCTTTTGGTTAGTTTTGGTTAGTCACCTAAATTCGGTTAATTTGGGTAAGTTTTAACTTACTTCAATCTTTTTAATCTATTTCGATATGTTTAGCCCGTTTTGGTGCTTTTAGTTAGTTTTGGATATTTTCAATCGTTTTTCGGCTACTTCCAATTAGTTCCAATTTATTTTAGTAATTTGAACCGGTTCCGATACGTTATAAGCAATTTTAATGTTTTTGGTTAGTTTTGGTTAGTCACTAAAATTCGTTTCATTTGGGTTAGTTTTAACTTACTTCAATATTTTAAATCTATTTCGATACGTTTTAGCCCGTTTTGGTGCTTTTCATTAGTTTTGGATAGTTGTTCAATACACTTTCGGTTAGTTTCAGTTAGTTCCAATTTATTTTAGTAATTAGAACTGATTCCGATACGTTACAATCAATTTAAGTTTAAATAAACAAGTTAACACGATCTCTCACGGGTACGACGTCATGAATGTGGCAAATGTAGCATGCATTTTTTCACGATTTGAAGCCCTATTTAGGAAAACAGAAACATTTTCAATGTTAAAACAAAACGATAACCTAAACCCGCAAGCGCGACTATGCAACAGATCTCTCACAGGGTACATGCTCGTTTACTGTTGCAACGTTGCGACCTCCGCCCGACGGTCGTAAAATATCAGTATATTTACGACCGTCGATCGCGAACCTCTGTTAAAGTACAGCTGCTTCAAATGCTCCGCGTAACGCGCGTATACGGGCCACAATGGATTTGGCAGCGGTGCACGTTTTGTGCCGGAACTCTGTGTCCGCATTTAGAATAAGCGGCATTTTGCCAGCATTTCATACCAGATTTATTGTTTAATATTAAATATTACTTTAAGCCGCTCACGTTGGTCTGTTTTCGAACGAGTGACTGACGTCACTGACTATTATTTCCGTCTCAGGGTATAATTAACTTACACGCACAGTATTTTACCGCCACCGCAACCGCCACCGCGCCCGGGGGGTTTGCGCGACGCTTAAAGGAGAGATGGCATGCCCTAGTTTTTGGTTTGACAAACCTTTTTTCCACAAATGTCACAAAAGTTTAAATACTTGGAGCAGCTGTCGTGCACCCATCTTTTACAACTTAAGCATCCTATCCAATCGTCTGGTTTTTTGGTCTGAGAATAGTATTCGCCACAGCCAACGCATTGATCAGATTCGTCCGACGCTTCAGAACTATCGTCACAGTTGGGTTCTTCATCTTCAGACGACGACGACTTCTTCCTGGCCCTCTGCTTTGTTAGAGTTTTGAAAACTTTCTTTTTTGTCTTTATCTTGTTCGTAGAAATTAATTTATTTTTTTTGTCTCAGAAATATTTTCCATGCTTGTGAGTTCCGCCCCAAGTTGCTTGCTTCTCTTTCTTAATCCTGATGCCGCTGCGACTTTTGGCACGGGCGAAACAATATCAAGAATTTTTCCGAGAGTCTCGTTATTTGCAGTTTTATCACCTTTGTTTTTATCATTGACAATTAAATTATCTTCTAACTGGGTTTTTCCGTCGAGCATTCTTTTTGTCTTGGGGCAATATCTCCAGAACATCCTGGTTGTGCCAAGTCCTCTGGTAAATAGGTAGGCTCAATTATTGCCTCTTCTGTTTCTTTATTGTAAGTATCATTAACGATGTCAGGATCTCTATCTTCTTCAACAACTGATATGCTTTGATCAACTAGAGAAGCGTATTCAGGAATAGCAGATGGGTCGAATGGTACTATTCCAGTAGCGCGAAAAGAGGACTGAGCATTCTGAGTAGCTGCCGCACGTTGCCAGGTAGAGTTAAGCAAATTACCGAACTGAAGCCTATTTAGCCGCTTACTGGGGTTTGTTCTGATAAAGAAGTTGCATGCTTCATAACAATAACCTTTAAGCGATTTAAAAAACCCTCTATCTAAAGGCTGAAAGAATTGTGTGGTGTGGCTTGGTAAACTAACTAAAATTATATTGTGTTCTGCGGTATATTCCAACATTTCTAAGTTGTTACAATGTGAGGTGTGCCCATCAAGTAGAAGCAAAACTTCGCCGGAGGGTTTTCTAGGAACGAATTGTTCTTTAAGCCATTTTAGAAAAAGTTCGTTGTTGATGTAAGCAGACTTCTGGGACATGTAGACTGTCGAACCACTCTTGGCATGCCTTCTTAATATTCCTGTTTTTCGTTTTTTTCCTTTAAAGATGCATGTGGGAGGCATGAAGGAGCCTTATGCGCTTCAGCAAGCAACTAGCGAAATCGTTTCACCCTTCTCGGCAGACGTTACGAACACAACGTTTTTCAAGCCCTTAATCGCAACTACCTGATCTGACCTGTTATTCAATTGAAGCCCAGTTTCATCGACGTTAAAAATATGACTTGCTTTATTAAGTAAGTTATGCTGAACCAATATGTCGTGTAATAAAGCAAAGTATTGATTAACATCATTTTTGTTCATAGATACGGCACGTGCAGATGAAACTCCTTCTGCTGTTCGTATCGACAATTCGGGATTTCGCCTAAGAAACGACTCAAACCAAGGGTAACCTGTCATTCGTTTGCGAGTAGTAAACTTATGCTTAATTTTTAGCTTTTCATCAAGATCGAAAGTCATCGATCTAACCATTATTCTGGTAGGAGCAAAGCCGCGACTTGGAGCTTCTTTATAATATGAGCAACAATTTTTTTTCGTTAACTGCTCCGAGAGAAGATGTTGGACCTCATCTGCACTTTTCTGTTTTCTTTAAAGAATAACGTCTTTTTAATGCAGTGAGGGGTATACCATATATTCTAGATGCTTGTTTTAAACCGGCCTGCTAATGCTTCTATTGCTTTTTTTAAGTTTCCTTCGGTCCACTCAGCTCTAGAAGTGCTTCCTTTTCTCTTGTAAGTATTCGGCATATCTGGAACAAATATAAATAAAATAATTATTATAATAGATGATTTGTTAGTGGCAAAACACTAACGTAGAAATTGCGTATAAAGGATAGATGGAACACTCGAACCATCTATCCTTAACAAAAACTGTCCGCACTCTCCTTAGACATTAAGGAGAGATGGAACAGTAAATAAAATCTATAAAAATAGGCATTTTCTAGACTAACTTCTGCAACAAAATGCAAAATATTTAAATTGTACATACTTACCTAATAGCTTAACTAAACTTGTCACCAAAAAAATTATATAGGTTTTTAAAGATGATCTTAAAATTATTGACTAAAATGAGGAGCAACACGTGCGTCAACAAGCGTAAACTACTTCGTTAGGTAAATGAAGATTTGCGATGTTACCATTTGTTCACTGCGCTCCACCTTTGTCGAGAATCGATTACTGTACCGTCTCTCCTTCCGTAACATCTATCCTCAAATTACCCTAGTACACGCATTTGCACGCGAGCCTAAACCTGTGCATGCAAGTCTTATTATTTGCTTGTAGGTTTGTTTGTTTGTAACACATTTAAAAAAGTCGCGGAGAGTGAATATCATATTATACCAAAATTGGTATTGATAAAAAAAAAATCTTGGAGGCGCCGGGTATCGATCCCGGTACCTCTCGCATGCTAAGCGAGCGCTCTACCATCTGAGCTACGCCCCCTGGTATGAGATGGAGAATTTTAAATTAACTTGAACGAATTCCCCAGTACATTGCCCTGCATATTAAAAAATCCAATGTCGTCTAACCTGCGGGCTGATATATCGAAAGTGAAACCAAAGTGGGTGTGGCTGTGGCATAGTCGAAGTAATTATATCATAATTATGAATTCGAGATTGTTTAAATGCGATAAAAAAGTGAACTCAAAACCAACGGCAGATCTAATCTTTTTTATTAATGAAATAGATCAATACCCATGAGAACGCAGTCATCTCGAGAATATCGCGAAGCAGATGCAACCTCAACAGTTCTTTTCGAGTTAAAAATATTGTTTTGATTAGGAACCTTCAGACTTTCCTCGCATGTTTTTGTATATTCGTTGTCTTCTCCTTTCAGGAGTTCGACTCGGTTTGTAGAGTTTCCTTTTGCTAGCACCTTGTGTATCTTTGCACAGGTGGGGGTCTCGTTCGTCCTTTCGTAAAATATCCTCCATGAAACTCTTTTTGCCTTATGGATTTCTTTTTTGTATTCCGTAAGGACTAACCTATATAGGTCCCATTCATTTGTTTTCTTGGCATTTGTGAACAGCCTTCTTACCGTCTCCCGAAGCTTATTAAGCCTATCGTTCCCCTAAAAGTTCGACTGCCGATGCCGTCTCCAAACCTCTCGTGCCTTTTGAATCTGTGATTCCTTGGAAACCTTCGCTGAGGGATTGTAAGTATCCTTCCCAGTTTGTGTTCCTGAACAATACTTCCTTGAGCACGGGAGTCTTTATGTCAAACCTTATGTGCCTATGACCTGAGCACGATGATTCTTGAGACACGTGCCAGTTGACAATTTTTCTCAGTTATCATATTTGTACAGATGGTCACGTGCAGGACCTCTCGTCGGATTGCGGTGATGAAAGAGGGTTCAGAGCCCCTGTGTGTACTGGTGTTACACGCGACTTTTTTTTTATAGCAGATACCATCAGGTTCGGGAATCTGATATTGATTTATTGAAAATAGCTATGGGTTGGCAAGCACGTACCCTTAAAGTAGATTTTTCAAACTGAAAATCGAAAAAAAACACCTACTCGGCGTTTTCAATCGGATTGATGCGTTTTTTTGATATGTTCTGCTCATATTCTTCCTGTTTAATGCATGAAAGTTTGGTTGCTTTAGATTATTCAGTTTTCCAGTAATAAAATATTAAATGGTGTCGTGTCAAAATTCGAAATGGGGAAAATCTAAAATTCAACTAGCTTAACCTGTATAAAAAAGCATCATCATTTGCAAATTGCCTTCTAATACAGGTTTTGTCGTAGATTCTCATCAAGTGATGAAAAAAATGCTTTTCGAGAAAAAAACATAGAATAGTATATTGTGTAACTAGGAGGGAAAGCAAAACATTCCTGGACGACTGTGGTAATTGCTGGACGAGGCGCAGCCGAGGCCAGCAACACAGGAGTCCAGGAATGTGCTTTCCTACGAGTTGCACATACTATTTTTTATCCGATCGAAATTAATTAGAATACGTACTTATAAAAATAGAGCCAAATCTTATTCTAAATAAAAACGGTGTTTTAAATTTAAACTCAACATAATATCAAGTTTTGAATCGACCGAGCTTGAAATTTATTACGTAACGGAAATAGCATCCAAATGTTGCTTTTGATAGACGTCAGATTTGACAAACAAAGCGTTTGAATAGAACAGAAATGTTACATTCCCGGCCTAGGACGGGAATGTTATATTCCCGGACAGTTATTTTCTATTCTTGTACAGTTATTGCATGTTGCCAAGCAACGAATACAATATACTGGAATCATGACTTTTGCGGTGAGAAAACACATCGGAAAGGTGTCGTTTTTCGTCCGATCGGATAAAAAACTTAATTTTTTTACCTAGAACTCGATGTTTTTAAATTTTCCCTGAAAAGTCCATTTTCCCGATATTTAGAGAGTTTTTCCTCTTTGTTCGACTAAAAGCAGAGTTCCATCAATTTAATTTAACTTGAATGCTTGATGATTTTTTGGCCTTTTAGAGCATACCTAATTAATAAAAGGCCGATAACAAATTCCCACAAGCCAAGCTTTTCTAGCTGATCCTAATCTCCTAAAATATAGACATATTTTTTTTTCGTCGCTGATTAAATAATATAATCGAACGGTAAGACGTTCGTCGATTCCATCGCTGGATTAAGCCAAAGAGGCCAAAGCAAAAGAGGCTGACGGAGGAAAAAAACATATTTCTGTATATCGATTTGTAATATCAGTAATACTATATTTCTTATTGATATCATCTTCACAGGCGTAACCTGAGTTATAAATATCGGAAGACCTCATTTCCATAATATAGGTATACAGAGTATATCCAGTTTTATTTTGTGCTCAGTTTTAGGCATTTTAGATGCTCGGGACCATAATCTCCACTGGATTCTTCTGCTTGTTAAAGATGAAAATGTATCATTATTTAATGTATATTATTTAGATAAACTTGGTCAGTGTTCTAATCTGATTATAATGCCAAATGCCATTTTCAAATTAAACACATTTAATACTGCTGACTGTTGTAAACATTTTAGTTGTTTTATTCAATCCATTCGTGTTAACCCAGATATCAAATGCAGACAAAGCCTATTGCATGTCTGCAATCTTTAATTGCAATTTTAAGTGAATTTAAACCAGTTTAAGTTCAGACTTATTTCTGAATTCCGCGCGTGTATCATTGAACTAATAATTTATACTACTAATTTATCATACAGTGGAAAAAAATTATTTGAATTAAATTAAAACTAGTTTAATCCCTATCTTCAAAATACGAATAATCTAGTCGAAACCTTTTCCAAAAGCGTTTTTTCCTTCAAGCTGGACTGTTATTACGTTATACAGTGTACGTAATAAGGATATATTTATTTCTATATATTCGGTTAATATATCTATCATATTTTTTCATTAAATATAGGTCTCATGTGGGTTGGTCGAAAAGTTTCTTATTTGTGTATAAAAATGCTACTGGGTTCGCTGATTACTAGCAGCAGATATCGCTTAACGGATCTTGCTAACGCCTCAAGCTAAATAAACTCCTCGTTCGAAAACTAGTACTTTCAACACCTGTTATGTAATATTCTGTTTCAACATCAATGCTGAAAAGTACTTTCATTCGATTTGCTGTGACCAATACGCACGAGGCGCACGCCTATAAAAATGAGAAAATAAGCACTCTTTAAATTCTAAAAAACGATTAATATTATTCACGTGTTGAACTCAACACTATAGTGTTGAAAAGTACTTTTGCCAGAATCAAGTGGTTTTATACCGGAGCGGGTTGGTCGTCCAGGACTGAATTTTGCTTGAGGCCAAGTAGAACCTAGTGGTTTACACTTGGAACTTTCAGAAAGTCTGCTACGTAGGTCAAGAATTTTCTTCGTTGTCTTCGTGGCTTTACACTTGGGACACGAAAATACTACATACAATTTTCTGGATTTTCCCAATTAATGAAAATATCCGATGGCTTTTCGCTGTGGAAATTCTTCACTTTCCCAGTTGGTGGTCAAGGGGTATATTTTCCTTGAGGCCAAGTGGAACCTAGTGGGTTTGCACTTGGAACTTTCAGGAACTCTGCTATGTGAGCCAAGAATTTTCTTCGTTGCCTTCGCAGCTTTACACTTGGAACACGAAATGTAGTATACTAATTTTCCGGCTTTTCCCAATTCACGAAGGTGCTCGATGGCTTTTCGCTGTGGAAATTCTTCACCTTCCCAGAATCCAGTGTCTTTACACCGAAGCGGGTTGGTCTTCAAAGGGTAGATTTAGCTTGATGCCAAATAGAATCCAGTGGCATTACACTTGAAATTTTCAGGAACTCTGCTATGTGAGTCAAGAATTTTCTTCGTTGTCTTCGTAGCTTTACACTTGGAACATGAAATGTAGTATACTAATTTTCTGGATTTTCCCAATTAACGAAGGTATCCGATGGCTTTTCGCCGTGGAAATTCGTCAAATGGCTCAGGAACCGATAGTATGGAGATGTTTTGGCCATTAGATGCAGTTTCTGGTTTTATGGCAGATTTCGGGGTAAATTTTACTTTAAACATCGAAGTTGTGGGAAGTAATTTCAAAATGTAGAACAGAAAAAAAAGAAGCTTGATCCACACAAAGCAGAAACGGAGGATAGCCTACTACAGAGGCCTACATAGTTTATTAGGTATACCAAGCAAAGCTTTCTAATTCTGTTTTTACCAACGCCATATCTCTCTTCCTACTTTTGATCGTCTCGCACCGTGTCCCACATTTCGTAACGCATCACAAATTTCGTAACGTTTGCGCCGTGTTACTAATTTCGTAACGCAACACACATTTCGGAACGTTTTCGTAACACGTTCGCCAGCTTTCTCTCCAGATGCAGCGCACGACTGACTGATCCCTCGAACCACATGAGGTACGGCCGACATGGACAATATCAACCCTCTCAAAGCAGTATTTATCATCTTAAAAAATTGAAATCGATTTTGAGTAATTCTAGAAATTTTCAAATTAATTTGCACGATTGATCTTCCAAATCACATCAGGATAGTACGTGATTTGATAGAAACACTAAATTTATACTTCGGGTTTTTAAGTTCATATAACTTTGAAGATGTTTTAAATATTATTATGAGACTCCAAAGCACAATAGTATATTATTTTATATGGAGGAAAAGTGATACTTTTCATGGCGCGCTCGTGTTTAACAGCCGAACGGAGTGAGGCTGTTAATAGAGAGCAAGCCATGAAAAGTAACTTTTCCTCCAAATAAAATATGCTGTTTTTTCTTCAAATATCGACAAATTAATGCAAAAACATCTCTTTTTAATAGTAATAATAATAATTATTAAAGATAAGTGGGTTCGCAAGGCGGCTTAGACCGGCGCGGTGTCGGTGAATAGGCACAGGTTATTCCGATAGTAATGTGACATAAAGCTGTCAGTGGACACTGTCAACAATAATTATTTTTTTAAAATTGCGTCTCCGATTGCGTTTTAATTCCGTATTGATAAGCAGTTATTGAGTAAGTTCGATTAAATAATAACCAATTTGTTCCTAAATTA
>JAEQML010045470.1:0-63987 GCA_016904865.1 Pissodes strobi
AGCTCCTGTCAGACAGTCACGACAGACGGCAAGAGCGCACCAGTTCGTCGTACAACTGGAAACATCTAGAACATCGCTTTACAAGAACTCCTTTGTCTGGCGCACTGCATCACTGTGGAACTCACTCCCAGGACATCTGTTTCCCACTAATTACAACTTACAAATATTCAAGAGCCGGGTCAATCAACATCTTCGCACACACACCGCTCGTCGAGCGCCATAGGGTCTCCCTTTAGTGTGTGTGCCACTGCCATAAAAAAAACTCAATTAACAAAAAGGGGAGGCCTAAATGAAAAAAACCTATTCTTCATAAAAGTTTCGCTTATGGCTTGACAAGGTAATAGAGCAAACCCCATATTTTTATCTTGTAAATTAACAAAGATATCACAATAATTAAACGCCCTAGCCTTATACATATCTTGGTTAAAAAGTAGTTTTTTTTTTAATATAACACTCAATTAACAAAAAGGGAAGGCCTAAATGAAAAAAAACTATTCTTCATAAAAGTTTCGCTTATGTCTTGACAAGGTAATAGAGCAAATCCCATATTGTTATCTTGTAAACTAACAAAGATATCACAACAACAATATTCTCATAGTTTTCTTCCGCCAGGTCGTGTCGCTCATCGTGTATCGCCCGCTGCGTTCGCGACCTTCAAATTTTACTCCCGGCGCGCGTTAAGAAGTTTCACTTCAAAAACAACCAGTTTGGTTTCTGTAAGAAAAACCCACCCACCGACAATTTAATGATATGACATGAACTTGTTGCAGGCTTTCGAGAACAAGATTCACGTGGATTCAAACCACATGAACTTCTTCAATGCCTTCCATAGGGTCAACATCAATTTACTACTGGTAAATTTACTAGTAAAGCGTGTCTCTGGAATCTCACTCCCTCATTCAATCGGGTTTCAATTATATATGTCTTAATTTATGCCACAGCACAGTAGGTTAGTCTTTTCCAGAGGACTTAAAAATATACAGATAGACTAAGTGAGTGCCAAAGGGTCGCGATTTACATCCAGGAGAATTTGGATTTTCTCTGTGAGTGGTTTGAGACAAATAGTCTATATTTGAATGTTAGCAAGTGTTGTTATATTACTTTTTTTAAGGGCACTAAGAGGTTTCAGACTCCAGACTTCTTATACCCTCAAGCGATGCCTGGGCGAGTCACAGTGTACTTATTTATTGTGGTGTTAGAGTGGTTATTCAGGATATTTAGCCACATCGACTAAATGGGGTCTCTACCATTTAATTATATGTTAAAGCCCTAAAATGTTTGGGTCTGTTGCCATATTTTCAGATGACATAACTATGCCAGAAACCGGTCCACACTGAAAATAAATTTTAGGTAAGCAATTTTGTGAAAGATATAATCCTTTTTAAAAGCTTCTTTTTACGTAGATGTGGAACTTTATTGATTTGAAACGTCTGTAAATATGTTTTCTGAATAATCCGATAGCTGAAATTGCTAGGGTACAGATATAATTAAGAAAAAAAATTGCTGAGCGCGCCTAAATAAGTTTTCACTTCAAAAAGTTGTGTGTGCTTAAGACCACACGATAGAAGTGAAAACTTCAACAAGCGGGGCAAGGCAGTAATAATTAATAATATGAAATAAATATTTAATAGTGATTGTATATTTTAGTATTGACTTTACCCGAAGAAGCGTTACATAGCCGAGCGTGACTGCTCAGTCTCATTCAACAGCCACAAAATTTAGTTTTGACTTTACCCGAAGGAGCGTTACATAGCCGAGCGTGACGGCTCAGTCTCATTCAACACCCACAAAATTTAGTTTTGACTTTACCCGAAAGAGCGTTACATAGCCGAGCGTGACGGCTCAGTCTCATTCAACATCCACAAAAAAAGTGCTGAGCGCGCCTAAAGAAGTTTTCACTTCAAAAAGCTTTTATGCCATTATCATCTTTACTATCGATACTACTACGGAAGGTGTTCGAACGAGCTGGCACTTATGATTCCGTCCAGAGTTGTGCCAAACAGAAAGACCCGTCAGACACAAGCTGTTCATCAGCATACGATTCAGGTGCGAACACCTAGGACGTCGCTGTTACGGGACTCGTTTATCTGGAGGACTGCCTCCCTCTGGAATAGACTTCCCAGTAACGTCTTTCTGGAAAACTACAACCTATAGCCAGAAACAATACAGCGCATCAAGTCCAACGTCCACCGTCTTGTCCGGACACGCACCGCTCGTTGGGTGATATGGGATTTTCCTTTTGTGTGTGTGCCGAACATAAAAAAAGTATGGCCAATATTATACGCTCGTTAAATAGTATATTATTATTCAACCTTTATATTCTGTCATCACTGTCAAATCCTAGCTTTAGAATATTGCAAAAACTGCCCGAGATAAATGTTAAAATATAACCAGCAAGTTAAGTCACCACAACCTGTGGGAAGCATGAAACCGAACCCGTGTGACTGCCCACTCAGCAGATGCACCGATGGGAACTAGATTTAAGCAATGTAATGTAATTTACCTCCTAAGATAGATTTTATGTATGATCATTCTCTATTTAGCTATTGTCAAGTAAAGTCAAACTGTAATTAGCTCCTAATAAATAATTTTTATAAAGAGATTTTTGAAAGTTAAATGAATACTTAAGTGGCGCAGTCGGTAGGATTGTGCGGTAGTGTTCATCAGAAAACGACTAGAATCTTCAGGCCAGATCCACTACTTGGGTTATCCAGCCCTTCAGCGCAATCAAAGGGACGAAGCTACAGCAGACCAGACAAACCAGCGAGAGAATCGGGAAGGAAGCGGAGACTACAGCAAACTGTAAGTGCCATACCTTTCGTTTCCTTTTGACCCTCTGTATAAGGTACTCGGAAGGTATAGATAAGCAATTTAATTTTAATTTCAATCTATTTTCGCGGTCTATTGAAGACAATTAGGTTAGTGAATTAATCAATCAAAGAATTTTATTTTAATTTTTCAATTGAAATAAACGAAAAATAATAATTATTAAATAAAAAAAAATAATAATTTTATGAACGAATTAGACGATCTCGTAGAGAAACTAAATTCGTTAAGTTTCAAGAAAAACAGTACTGCAAGTACAACATTAGAATCAAGTATTAATAGTACCGCAGGTACAGCGATTATAGACGAAATTATATCTAGTACTACAAGCACAGATATAATTGGCAGCATGCCTAACGGAAACGAAGATAATCAAATTAGAAATAATATGAATTGGAATGTTTTTAAATCTAAATTAGACAATATCAAACCGTATGATGGCGATAGTAACACTGTAAACAAATTTATTTTAAAATGCGAGAACTTAATAAGATCTTATGCCGTATCGAACGATGATGAATTGAATCAGCATATTTTTGACTGTTTTCAGGAAAAAGTAATCGGAAAAGCCGAAATTTTAGTAGGAAATAGATCCGAATTGACAAATTGGAATGATTTAAAATTAGCTTTAATACAATGTTTTGCTGATAGGAGAGATTTAGATTGTTTAGTACAAGAATTAACGCGAACAAGACCCTACAAGGGAGAACATTTATTACATTTTGGTAGTAGGTTGCAATTATTAAGAAGTAGTGTAATACAACGTATTAGCAATGATAATACTCTTGATCAAAACCAAAAACTTTGTCATATAAATCTATACGACAAAACAGCGCTTAACACTTTTATAGCAGGTTGTTCAGGAATTTTGAAAAATAACATGTGTATTAGAAAACCAGACTCTCTGGAAGATGCTATGGGTTATGTAGCCGAATTTGAAAATTTTGAACGATTATATGGAAATTTAGGACAAACAGGAAATCCTAATAAAATAAATAACTCTATTAATAGACCATTTAATCATCAAAATCCCCAATATTTTCAGTCGCAGACAAACGCAAATTTCCAATCAAATTTTAATCGCGTGAACCCAAATTTTAGTAACCAAAATCAATCTAATATGTCTTTAAAACCTTCATGGCCCTCACAACCTATAAATATTCAACCGAAACAAATGCCGACCAAACGTTATCCAACCAATCGAGAAGTATTTGGACCACCTAGTAATGTATTCAAGCCAAATCAAACTCCACCAAATCAACTTCCAAAACCAACTCCTATGTCATTGTATCTATAAATACAAATGGATTCACTAAAATAAATCCCCAAAATCATACCTTTTCTAGACCAATTAATCAATATCAAAGGCAAGTTCAACCATATCAAAACCCGAAATACGTTTTCGAAGAACTTTATTCAAATGAATTCGAGGGAGATGAATCGAATAATTTCTCAAACTCATATTCCGATACGTATTGTGACGAAATTCAATATGAAGAACAAAATCCTATAAATATCAATAATCAAATCGATTATGACGATAATACCCAAATAGAACAAATTCATGATTTACCTGTAAATGATAATAATGAAAATTTTCTAGACCCAGGCCCATCAAAATCACAAGCCTGATGGAAATTAATATTTCCTCTAGTAACGCTTTACCATATATACAACTCGAATACCCGAAAATAAAATTATTAATTGAAAATATTATCAAAACCGCCATAGGAAGTGAAAATACCCAATTTCAAGCCGATATTCCATTTTTTCTTAAATATGGTAATAATCACGAAATCCATTTTATTCTTTTTGACTTTCATGACTTTTTTGACGGAGTTATAGGACTAACTGACTTAAAGAACATGAGTCTAAATATCGATCTAATTAATCAAAGATTGATTGGACCTGATATCGAAATTCCATTCAAATATAGAAAAAATTTGGAAACAGATTTTTTCATCACTCTTAATCCAAACGAAAAAGTACTAAAAAATATTCCAGTTAATATTTATCAAGGCGATATTACTGTAAAAACAACACATCTAGATAAATTAATAATTCCACCCGCATTTTCTCGTGCAAATAACGGATTTGCTATTCTAGAAATTCAAAATCCCCATGATAAATATATAACTGTAAAATTTAAGGAACCATTAAAAGTCGAACCGTTTGAACAAAATCAATTCGAATTATTTAATTTCGAAACGTTTACTCAAAATAAAAAACGCAATCAAGAAAATAAAATTTTTTAAAATAAATTAATTCGTACGCAACATATGAACCCAGAAGAAAAGGAAGCGATTTCCAAGTTATGTAAAGAATTTTCCGACATATTCTATCAAAACGATGAAGAATTGTCTTTCACATCCAAAATTAAACATGAAATTAGGACAAGAGACGATATCCCTGTACACACCAAGTCATATCGATACCCGTTTGTTCACAAAGAAGAAGTAAGACGGCAAATAAATGAAATGCTCGAAAAAGGAATTATAAGACCATCCAGTAGTTCTTGGTCATCACCCATCTGGATTGTTCCAAAAAAGGTCGATGCTTCTGGAAAGCAGAAGTGGAGAATTGTTGTAGATTTTCGGAAAATTAAAGAAAAAACAATTTCAGATCGATATCCAATCCCAAATATAAGTGATATTTTGGACAAGCTAGGACGAGCCCAGTATTTCTCTACACTAGATTTAGCTAGTGGATTTCATCAAATCGAAATGCATAAAAACTCAATCGAAAAGACCTCATTTGGCGTAGAAAATGGACACTATGAGTTTTTAAGGATGCCATTCGTATTAAAAAATGCTCCATCCACTTTCCATCGAGTAATGGATGAAATTTTTAAGGACGTACAAAATAAAATTTGTATGGTGTTTATGGACGACGTAATCGTAATAAGCACAGGCCTAACAGAACATATCCAAAATCTGAAAATAGTATTCGAAAAATTAAGAGAAGCAAATTTAAAAATCCAGATAGACAAATGTGAATTTTTGTGTAAAGAAGTAGAATTTTTAGGACACGTTGTAACACCCAACGGAATAAAACCGAATAAAAAGAAAATTTCTGCAATACAAAAATACCCCATTCCAAAAACTTAGCGTGAAATCAAAGCATTTCTTGGTTTACTCGGTTATTATTGGAAATTTACAAAACATTTTGCGAAATTAACTAAACGATTGACACAGTGTCTCAAAAAAGATAGGAAGGTAGAACATACAAAAGAATTTGTTGATTGCTTTAACACTTGTAAAAATACATTAACATCAGAACTAGTTTTAGCATACCCTGATTTTTCTAAACCATTTGAGCTGACCACTGATACCTCAAATTTTGCTATATCAGGAATACTTTCACAAGAAAACCACCCAATTTGCTATGCATCTCGTACATTGAACCCAGCAGAAATAAATTACTCAACAATAGAAAAAGAACTTTTAGCTATTGTATGGAGTTGTAAACATTTCAGACCATATTTATTTGGACAAAAGTTTGTAATATATACCGATCCCAAACCGCTACAATGGTTGATGTCATTAAAAGAACCAAACTCAAGACTAATGCGCTGGAGATTAAAACTAGAAGAATTCGACTCTGAAGTAAAATACAAGAAAGGAAAAACAAAGCAAGCAGCAGACGCACTTTCAAGACACCCTGTAGATATCAACGCCATAGAGACAGAATCAATATTTAACAATTTAGGCGACTCAGACGAAATCATAGAAGAATTTCTGTTACATCGAAGTGAAGAAGATTTTCCTAATTTAAACAATCAAACAGTAGAAGAACTTTTGAAATTGAATATCAATGAGCCAAAAATAAAAATTATAAGCGATATTCAAATTCAACCACCAAAGATTCAATTACCAGTAGTTCAACCAGAGTATAACAAGTTGGTTTGTTATACTCACTGACAATGAAACAGTGCATACGTCAGTAGAAAACCCGATATTTGCAATACCAATATCCGAACGACCGATCAATGAATATAAAAATCAAATAATAGTCACCGACGGAGAGGTAGAAAATATTCAAATACAAAGAGAAAAAATCTTTGAAAATAATAGGATGTATGTCACTATCTCTAATAGAAATCCAACACCTCATATCGTAAAATTACTAAAAGAAAATATAGACATTAAACGGGTTTATGCAATTTTCTTTAGAAATGATTTATTAGCACGAAATTTTAAAGTGACTCTACAAAACCTATTTCGAAACTCTGCATATAAATTAGTACATTGTACTACATTTCTAGAGGGCATTGAGAAGCTCTCTGATGAGAAAGAAATGTTAGAAATGTATCACACGACTAAAACATGTCATAGAGGCATGAATGAAATGAAAGCAGCACTCAGCCGAATATTCTATTGGCCAAGAAAGTCTATAGATATAGAAAACTATATAAACAATTGCGAAACTTGCCAAAAGAATAAGTACGATCGAGATCCACCAATAATCAAATTTAACCTCACTCCAACAGCCTCAAAACCATTTGAGCATATTCATGTGGACACTTTCAGAATCAATAGCGAAGCTTTTGTCACCGTTATCGACTCATTTTCTCGATATGGACAAGCCTACCCTCTTAAAGCTATTACCGGAGTAGAAGTGATAGAAAACCTATTCAATTTTATAACACATCACGGACTTCCATTAATAATTACCGCCGATCAAGGTACCGAATTTAAAAACAAAGAATTAAAAGATTTTTGTAAAATGTACAAAATCGAGTTACACTTTACTACACCCTAAAATAGTAATTCAAATTCCCCTGTTGAGAGATTTCACTCATCAATTATAGAAAGTTATCATTGTTTACAGGAAGACCATAATAATCTAAATACGGAACAATTAATCAAACGAGCCGTTATGGGATATAATAATTCAATACATAGTGTTACCCCATTCGAAATTATCACAGGACATATCACATCAATCAATCCGTTCGATCTTAATGATAATATGATAATTTCAAACTATGTACAAACTCATAAAGAAACATCGAATAAGCTCTATGAACGTATAAAAGAAGTCAACGAGCAAACTAAACAGGACATAATCGAAAGGGAAATGAAACAAGAAACGAACCCCCGGATTTTCAATCGCAAAAAATCGCCTATATAAAAAATAAACAGCGAGGAAAAATGTATCCTAAATTTAAGAAAGTAAATTTAAAAGGTCAAACAGACATCAAAATAAAAACAAATAAAACATCATATCATAAGAGTAGCGCTAGGAAACCTAAAATTAAAATGAAACAATCTTTTCAGGTTAACGATACCGAAAAAATTGACGACTCGGTTCCTAGTACTTCACATAGGACTGACGATAGGGGCTGACATTCAAGTAACAAACTTAAATAACCCTATCCTTCCTATAAAATTAGGAAACTCTAGAATAGTATATAATAGACATACGTGTTTGCATTATATAGATTTAAGTTACTTAATTAATCAGTTAGATGATATCGAAAATAATTTCTTAATAATTAGAAATCATTTATTATTATCAAATGCTACAAATCATAGTTCTTATCATGGCTTAGAGGAAAACTTACTTGTTAGAACAGAATCACGAGTAATAAGCTACAAAATTTACACCGACATATCCGAAAAGAAGGAGGATTGATAAATATTATTGGAAAAGCAAGTAAATGGCTATTTGGTACGTTAGATTCGAAAGATAGTCAACGATATGATGAAGCAATAAATATTTTGAAAACAAATCAAAAACAAATTGCCAATGAAATGAAATTGCAAATTTCACTCTCAAAAAATCTAATAAAGAATTATAACAACACGATTATTACTCTTAGCAAAAATCAAGACAAACTTCAACTTGGTTTAAAAACGCTTCGCAATACAATGGAACGAGAAATAAAGTCCTTAGGAGATTATCTTAGTTTTCAAAGCATTCTTACGCAATTAAATTTAGATTGCCAAAATGTAATAATGTTTTTGGACAATTTAGAAAACGCCAATATGTTTGCAAAAATAAATGCTCTTCATAATAGTATTCTTTCAAATTCTTACTTAAAGGACATGTTAAAATACTTAACAAAGATTTACGGTAAAAATGAAATTCCAAGTTTCCAAAATATATTGTCTTATTATCAATTTTTGGTACGCAAATAACTTTTTCGAATTCAGAGCTTATCTTTGCTATTCATGTACCGATACTGAGACCCGAACCTTTTACCTTTTTTCATATTTACCCAGTAATCCAAAACCAAATGATTTTTATCCCAAAATACCCTTACCTGGCACAAAATGAAGAAAAGAAACAATTTTCCAACAACGTTTGCCCGACCGTTGAAGAAACATACTTCTGCCTGGAAGAATTTCACCCTCGTGACGAATGTGTCAACAGTTTATTGATGAACACACCGACAGCCGACTGTCCAACTTTCAAAATCCATATTTAAGAAGCAATCGTAGAACAAATCACTAAAGAAATGGTTCTAATCCTGCCAATTAAAGCCGAAAAATTATTAGCCAAATGTAGCAGCGATCAATATTTGCCAATCGAACAATCAGTTCTAGTCAAAATATCTGAAAGCTGCTAGATCCAGGTCAACGGAAGAAAATTCCTCAATGATATGAAACTTCAAGAAGGAAAACCATTAATCCTGCCAGAAATCAAACTGTCTGCAATAACGCACGAAACTATTTTGGAAATGCCAAATATAACCAAAATAAAATTAATATTGACGAAATGTATCGCCTCAAGGATGCAGCCAATCAGCTGACTTCATTTAGTATCGACAGCCAGCAAACCCAAAATTCGTCATTTTACATTACCCTTGTGTTTTGCTCTCTAATTATTATAATTCTGGCAATAATAACACAAAGAAGAAGAATCTACCAGTTATGGAGATCAACCCAAAGGAAGAAACCTAGGAAAGAAGAACAAGCCACCCCCATGGAAAGCATTCCTTCGAAAAAACACTCCGTAATTTTCGAATCTTAAGGATGGAGGAGTTAAGTCACCACAACCTGTGGGAATCGGCCATTCAGCATGAAACCGAACCCGTGTGACTGCCCACTCAGCAGATGCACCGATGGGAACTCGATTTAAGCAATGTAATGTAATTTACCTCCTAGGATAAATTTTATGTATGATCATTCTCTATTTAGCTATTGTCAAGTTAAGTCAAACTGTAGTTAGCTCCTAATAAATAATTTTTAAAAAGAGATTTTTGAAATACTTAAATACTTAAGTTGCTTGATATTATTTGCACATTTGTAAAAACTTTAATTGTATTACGGGATACCCACACTAAAGAAAATTCTTTGAGAAAGTTAAAATCAATAAACGATCCAGTATTTGATAAATGGGCTACATAAGACGTTCCTAATAAAAAAAAATCGGCCTCAGTTTCATTTAGCTATCTAACTATACTAAAATTATTAAAGTAAAATGGAATGAACATATGGTTGAACTTATCAATTCGTAAAAACGAATATTTTTCATTACCCTGTATACGCGTAAAGGCATATCAGGAATGTAAACGAACGTACTTTCCTGGGTAGATGTTTTCTCGTTCGAAACCGGGGGCGGCGATTTCGCGGAGGTGGTCGTTATACTATGTTTGGGCAAAAGGCGAGCCGAGAGGAAAACTGGAAGGTCACTTAAAGAATCGGCTGCTACTTCATCGAAAAGCCAAATTTATTTTACCATTATTTCCTAATGTCATGGAACTTTTGTATACAGAGAGCTTAAAAAAGTTGAGACTAGATAGTATTTTTTTATTATTAAATTTGAAATAAATCGCACCATAACGGCGCGCTTTTGCGATGTAGCCAAAGCACGTGTTTTCAAATCTTTGAATCACAAAGTAAAATAACAACGAGCGGTTCCCGGTATTATAGAATTAAATATTTACACCAGTAGCAAACAATTAATGATCATTCTGATTTACTTATAGAATATATTCGTGTGGCTGCTCCAATGAACAAAGAATTAAGGGTAGAATGGTATATTTGAAACTTTTCTATATTCAGATGTGTCCTGTATGTTTTTTCTTCGCATCAATGACCGCTGATAATCTGACATTACACAGAAGAAAAGTGGCAAAGGGAAAATGATGGAAAGGCTGTTATCTAAAACGCATTCCTAATTTTGTCGAGCAATTAACAAGTTGTTTCATTACTTGAAGAAAAAGCAAAAGTTCTTATTGCTTTAAATATAGGTAAATAAAATCGTTATCATCTGTTTATTATAGAATTAAAATAAATATTGGCCATCTGTTCTCTGACTGGAGAGCACCTACATGCATTCTCAAGAGATGCTGATACCAAGTGCGCCTAATCTTAAGTTCGCTGTTCGAAATAATGATATCAGTGTTACACTATTACTTTCTTCTAGCTTAACTAGCGGAGAAAATATTTAACGACTTGCGGCTCCGCTGCCGTTCAACTATTTTCCAGGCGGAAAATTCTATTGCAGAGACTTCAACGTGGAAGATGGTCGCAATCTTAGCAAGAAGTACTTTAATTTTAGAGCTGTAGGTACCTCCAAACCTCATATTCTGTGCCACTTGATATTTTGTATCCATCAGGTAAACCAAGAGCTATCTGCATTTAGTAAGTCAGTTAAATTTTGATCCCAGTCATCTCTCATTGGATGGAGGACGTGGTCTATCAGTCTATCAGTTTGTTGTTGATTGCAGTAGGCATAACATCTGAAATCTTACTGAGAATTCCGCGATATCTGTTTATTCTAGAATTGAAATAAATATTGCCCATCTGTTCTCTAACCGGAAAGCCACTTGATATTTTGTATCCATCAGGTAAACCAAGAGCTATCTGCATTTAGTAAGTCAGTTGGATTCTGATCCCACTCATTTCTCCTTGAATATAGGACGTGATCTATCAGTCTATTAGTTTTCTAGAATTGAAATAAATATTGCCCATCTGTTCTCTAACCGGAGAGCCCGCAGATCCAAGATGCTTTCGATCGATGCCGATATCAAGTGCGCCTAATCTTAAGTTTTCTTCTGCTCTAAATATTGTTATCAGTTGTTATATCAGTATTACACTCTTACTTTCTCCTAGCTTAACTCTCAGAGAAAATATTTTACGACTCTCCCCTCTACTGCTGCCGTTCAACCAGTTTCCAGGCGGAGAGTTCTATTGCAGAAGCTCCAGCGTAGAAGATGGGCACAAGCTTAGCAGGAACTGCTTTAATTTTAGGGCTGTAAAAGCTCATACCCTACGCCGTTTCACATTTTGGATCCACCAGGCAAGTGTAGACTTATCTGCCTTCAGCGTCAGTTAAATTCTGATCTCACTCATCTCTCCTTGGAAAAAAGGATGTGATATATCGATTTGGTTTTTGTTTCCCAAAGACAGTCACACTTTATTGATTAAGGGTAACTATTTTTTTCAGTGTTCCTTATCTTATGATTTGTACGGCCACTCACTGTCTTTTCACAGACATTTATTCCAGCAGCTTCCTGGATGGTGATAGAGATTACTCTTCCGGATTTGTCGTGACGTATGACTATATCATCTTCCTACGCCTGAACTTTGATGTCCCACCGCCATGTAGAGACGTTTTGACTATTGGGCCTTCTACAATACCTTGAATACAGTCCTTTAGCGTAGATTCAATTCCCCTTGCAATTGCTGATGCGTAGGGAGATTTCGGCATTGCGTAGTTAAATGCTCCCTCAATACTAAAAAAAATCCCATCGTAATAACGTTGCTTTTGAGTGTTTGAGGATTTTCCGACACCTTGGTGGGCGTTCTTTCCCAATTTGTTTATGTAAAAAATCTAGAATTATGGTTCGTTAATCATAATCTGGCTAACCCGATGACCTTTTCGGCAAACCAACTTTATAGAATATCAGCATTACTCGGACTATTGAACTTCATATACTTTTGTTTACTAAAGGTTAGTAATAATTGCTAATTATTATTTTTATATAAAGACATTAATATTCCAAAATATATAAAGGATATATACGTGGAACGCTTAAGTAAAGTTCTGCACGTAGGATAGATTAAATTGAAAACATTAAGTTTTAATGTAATGCAATATACAAGAACAGGTGTAACTCATTAATAAAATTTACACATTATTAATCATTGAAGCAAGTGATCCATATCTTATAAATATAATTGGTTGTCTGAAGGACTTATTAGGTGGCTCCAAATGGGTAAAGAATTTGTAATTAGTTATCAATTTAGACTAGTTCTAAAGCTTGACAAGCCGTTTAGAACAATATATTATTATAAGAATGACTGTTCTAATTCATTTGAAAATGAAAATAAGTTAATCTGGATAAATCAAGTAACACAGTGTGCGCCGCGACGCCCGCTGGCTTAGAGGGGCGTCGCGGAATATTCCAGACTTATTATTGAAATTAAACTCATCAGAATATCGATGTGCCGATATGATAATAGGAATTGATATCCAACAGGTACTGTATATAAAGCACTAATTATGGATAGACTTCTTCATTAAATACTAATACAAGATGGTGCTCCACATGTTAACACTTTAATATAAAATAATTGGATTGTTCTTTTAGCATATAGCCTGCGCCACGATCAAAGTACCGAGGAGATTTTTGTAGTTAGTCTTTTATACGTGAAATTTCCAGTTAAGTTTTTATCAAGGACAATTCCCATGCATACCTCCTTTAGAAAATTCGATCCGTTCAAAAAATGAACTATAACGAGGTTATTAAAAAATGAGTTGCTCTTTTCATTCGGCTATTTTGTCATACCGGTCATAATTAATGGATCCACAAAATTCTTCAGAAAGTTGAGGTATTATTGAATTGTAATATCTCTACCTTTACTGATCTTTACTGCTTCTTAAATGATTTTATTGACATGCTCCGCAAACGTTAGCTTAGTGACAAGCCATACGCTTAGATATTTCATGATTTTATACAGGAAGTCTTTGGTGCCAAAGATATCGAGCCAGATAGTTAACGCCTTTCTTTTGGTTGTAAGTATGATTGTTTCGGTCTTTTCTGAAACCAATTGTAGTTTTCAATTTCCCTTCCAGTTTGTGACCCTTAGTAGAGTTGCATTCGTCGCATCCATAAGGATTGTCTTGATTTTTGCGACCACCAGCAAAACATCGTCCGCGAAGCCAATCAAGGATTGTTAGGCAAATTGACAGCATACGGACTACCACCAGCATTGAATAGCTTCAAACCCTATAAATCATCAGGTATGGACGGCATATTTCCGGCTCTGCTCCAACAAGGCATTGAGGAACTCCTACCGTACCTGAAAACAATCTTCAAAGCTAGCTATATTCACAGCTACATTCCGAAGAACTGGAGGAAAGTCAGGGTTGCGTTTACCCAAAGGCTGGAAATCGTCCACCGGACGAAACAAAGGCCTATCGCCCCTTCATTCTGACCTCCTTCCTACTTAAAAGTATGGAAAAAATCATAGATGAATACATCAGGGGTGAGTTTATCTCCATAACCCCACTACATCCAAAACAGTTTGCCTACCAACCGGCAAAATCCACGATAAATGCGCTCCAATGCCTAGTAAAAGACATTGAAAATACATTCGTGGCGAAAGAAGTGGCTATGTGTGCATTCTTAGACATACCGGGTGCATTTGACAACACCTCATATGAATCCATACAAAGGGCCGCAGAAGACAGAGGTATAGACGAAACTACAACGAAATGGATAAAAGCCATGCTTTGTAGTCGTAAACTTACCTCAACCTTAGGAGACGCTACTGTAACGGTAAAAGCAGCAAAAGGGTGTCCGCAAGGCGCTTGCTGTAGTCCTTGGTAGTAGATCGATTCCTGGTAAAACTAACAACCGAAGGGTATGACGTCCAAGGTAAGCTGACGACCTAGTCATCACAATTAAGGGCAAGTATGATGGCACAGTATCGGCCAAAATGCAAAATGCTCTACATCTTGTTAAAAACTGGTGTATAAGGGAAGGACTAAATGTCAATCCCAGTAAAACCGTCATAGTACCGTTCACAAAAAGGAGAAAGATGGACCTTACAGCTCCTAGCCTAGACGACGTGACGGTTGAACTCTCAGATAGTGTTAAGTACCTGGGGATAGTCCTCGACCGCAGGCTTAACTGGAATGAATATATAGAAATGACTACCAAAAAGGCAACAGCGGCACTTTGGGCATGCCGCAGACTTTTTGGCAAAACATGGGGTTTAAAACCCAAGATGATCTATTGGTCATACATTACGGTTGTAAAACCAATAGTCACATACGCCTCACTGATCTGGTGGACCAAAACAGAGGAAAAGACTACGCAAGGCAAGCTACAAAAAGTGCAAAGACTTGCCTGTCTGGGTATCACAGGGGCAATAAAAACCTGCCCCACGATAGCACTGGAGACGATGCTGGACCTTCTTCCCCTGCATTTAAGCCTTATTAAGCGCGTCCAGAGTAATCCAGACCCAATCAACTAAGTCAGGTGATCTGACTGGCCATCTAAAGATTCTGGACACAATCAGAGTCGAATGGCTGGCCAAACCAACAGACCATATGCCAAAGACAAGGGATTTCCAACGCTCCTTTAAGGTGATCATAAAAGATTGCCCAATAATGCGAGCACTACAGCCCGAACGAGGTACATTGTTCTGGTACACAGATGGATCTAAAATGGAACAAGGGGTCGGCGACGGGGTTTATGGTCCTAGATGCAGGATGTCAAAATCTCTAGGTAAAGCCCCATCCATATTCCAAGCAGAGATCCATGCCATTGAACTGTGCGCCTCTGAATGCATCAAAAGAAAACCGAGAGGCGCAACCATAAATATACTATCCGACAGCCAGGCGGCTTTAATGGCACTAGCCTTATGCGAATTTGACTCAAAGCTTGCCTGGGAATGCTGGAACGCTCTTAACCAACTGGCTAAACATAACAGAGTCACTCCGTTGTGGGTGCCAGGGCACGAAGGAGTGGAAGGCAATGAAATTGCCGACCAATTGGCCAGAGAAGGAGCACAGAGTCCATTCTACGGACCTGAACCATTCTGTGGCACCACCAGGGGACACCTCGGAGAGGACCTCAATAAGTGGGAAAAAATGCAGAAAGGGGCCTACTGGAGAAACACTCCAGGACAACGACAGGCGAAAAGATTCATATCGCACTCGCCTGAATACACTAAGAAGCTACTAGAGCTCCATAAAAACGATCTAAGACTGGTAACGAGCTTCCTAACAGGTCATGGACCACGGAGATACCATCTCCACAACATGGAAAAGACTGAGGATCCACGTTGTAGATTTTGCAACTCAGCAAACGAAACTGCGGAACACATTCTTTGCGAATGTAGACAACTGACCCGCCAAAGGCTAAAATATCTGGTAGGAGTAGTATGTAATCCCAAGGATATTACACAACTAGCCCCTAGAAATATCATTAACTTCGCGAAAAGTGCAGGCATTTTTGGGAAAATCTAAAGCAGGGTAGTCACAAAAGACCTTTTAGGTCTAAGTGAAGAAGGTCTGAAAAGCCGAGCGACCCCTTTACATACAATACAATACAATACAATACCACCAGTACTGCTTCAATGGATCTCCAATTTTTTAAGGAATCCAAGCATCCGAGTTGGTAGTGATAGACATCTCTCAGAGGAATTTAAAATCAATGCCGGAGTTCCTCAAGTGTGTATATTATGTCACACAGTGCTCCTGCTCTATATCAACGATATCTTAGAAGGGACAAACAATTCTATTTACAGCTTTGCAGACGACAGCACTCTTGTATCCTCATTCATGTTGCGGACTGCAATGACCGCTGCTCGTTCCCAACGCGAGCAAGAAAATCAGACTGCTGCCATTAATGAGGATATGAACGCCATCGTGGAATGAGGTGAGGAAATAATGTCTAATTTAGCGCACGAAGGACTCAAGCAGCTGTCTTCTCAAAAAAAGCAAGCAGCGTAAGACCTAACTTATCAATAACAAGACAAACGACTGACTCTGGCCTCATTCGTCACCTTGCTGGGCATCAACGTAGAAACAACATGTCTTGGCGTAATTCCGCCACCAAAATTGCCACCAAAAAACTAGGAGCACTCTATAGAGCAAAAAAGTTGTATACACCTCATCAGCTATAAGGCTCAGATAAGACCATATCTGGAATACTGTTCCCATGTGTGGAGTTCGGCACCCAAACACTTGCTCAAGATCTTGGACTTCATACAGAGGAGAGTAGTCCGTCTTGTGACTGACCCAGAGTTGACTAAAGACCTTGATAGCGTTGAACATTTAAGAAAAGTGGGGAACCTATCTCTTTACTATCGATACTACTACGGAAGGTGTTCGAACGAGCTGGCACTTATGATTCCCCCATAGTTGTGCCAAATAGAAACACCCGTCAGGCACAAGTTGCTTATCAACATACGATTCAGGACGTCGCTGTTGTGGGACTCCTTTGTCTGGAGGACTGCCTCGCTCCGGAATGGGACTTCCGAGTAACCTCTTTCACGAAAACTGCACCTACAGCGCTTCAAGTCCAACGTCCACCGTCTTTTCCGCACACGCATCGCTCGTTGAGTGGTATAGGATTTTCCTTTTGTGTGTGTGCCGAACATGAAAAACGGAGATGCCCTCGGGTAATTCCATTTCTCGCAGATCCTAATATAGAATATTCCACAGGGTGGAGCAGTGGTAGAGATAAATTTAAGGTCAGGTCATCAGTTTCCAAAATGATCTCTGTTGCAATTACCCTTTCTCTCAGTTGGCCGAGAATTAGTTACCACGTGGCGGTGTTAAAGGTGTTCTTAACGTCCAAGGTTATTATTACCTACACATAGCCTTTGATGAGCATGTAAGTAAGCCGCTACCTCCTTAAGAGTTTTAGTCATCTAGTAAATGGTATCTATGGCCTGACAACCTTCTCTAAAGCCTGACAGGCGTACATACCGGAGGTACTGGTTCATTTATTAGACTCCCCAGTAGCATGTGTTTATAGAGCTTTCCTTCAATATCTAACAGGAAAATGGGTCTGTACAACGCAGGATCCTCCAAAGGTTTAGTTCCTTTTCGCAAGATCACGAGCCTTGCTTTTTTCCATTCTGATGGAAAGGTAAAGCTGCCAGTCAGTTAATTGTATACTTTTGGCACGTATTCAGAACCATCAATCATTAAGCTTCCAGGTCCTGGCGATTTATTACACAAACATATCCCTAAGCATGTATGCTTTTTCTGCCATCAGACCAATTGCTTCCTGAATTTGATCCATACAATTTTTTGGGAGTTATACAGATCGGAATGCTCCTTTTTCAGTTTACCTCCAACGACTTCTATCAAACCCTGGTTGTTGTCGACACATATAGCTTGCTAGTCCGACAGAACCAGCGTGATCAGGGGTCCTCTCCTGGTGGTCTTCTATTAATCGATATTTGTTAATACCATGACATTTTCTATGGTCTCTCATTCGTTGCAATCTATTCCTGCCCTGTTCATCTCAGTGTCTGTGGTTTTACTTCTCTTACGATGCCTTTCAAATGGGCATTGATTCTCATCCGATCTTGAGTAAGTTTGGATCATGGATAAGCCTATATATTTTCCTGAGCATTTTCCGTAGGTTGTTTTCATTTATTCTGGTTATAGGATCCACGTTTCACAGCCAAAGTGACTAGAGGTTTAATTGTGGCGTAGTTTAGCTAGTAATCTGGATTGAAAATTGGAAGTGAATGCTAAGAAGACACATTTGACTCTTGAAACTTTTTTTCTTAGTTATTACTGTTACACTCAATTTTCACTAGATATGTAATAAGATATCTTGAAGAACTAAAAGTAAGGGGGATCCTGTTAAAACTTCAGATATTTGAGGACGTTGACAACTGTGAGGTCTGGTAGTCAACTTCGATTTTCACAATTTTATTGGGATCAGAATAACAATTGTATCAGATGCCAAAAGTAATAGTCACAATTGTAAGCAACGGTGGATATGTAAGTTCGGGGCATTAACAATCAAAATTCTAAATCGTTCCAGATATTCATTTTAAACACCAAAAATACAAGATAAGAAAATTCATTATTTTGTGTCAAAAATGATCCAAATAATGGAAATATTTATTTTAATGGATGGTTAATATATTCAAGCACAAATAAACGTTACACTTTATGCATCTAATTCTTGATCGGATTGTACATCTACGAAGCCTGCAGCTGAGAGGATCCTTTAAGTAGTCCTTTACTGGCCAAGGTTCAAAACCAACAAATTGCTTATCGTCACAGGGTTATTGCCCAGCGGTTTTTCTTTTCTTCTCATCAGTTTCTGGATCTGTTTTTTTCTGCCTTTCATTCCCTTCATCTTGTTTAGGTTTGTTGTTCTGTTTGTTTTGATACCAACTATTCTCCCAGTTGTAACCTAAAATCTAATAGTACTAGAGGTTCTTGTTTCCCTCCAGCTAGTTTGTTATTACCTTTATATTATTTCCCAGAATTTATAATATTTGCCAAATCGAGCAAATGTAAAATTACCTTCAAAGACCCTTCTTTTGTCCTGAAGAAAGATCTACAATATTCAAGCAATTGGCGCAAATGTCGCCTTCCCTCATGCTTTGATTGTAAACATTTAATAAATTTTGACATTTTATTTCTATCCTTCTTATATTATCCCATCTCATGATAACAGAGTTGATGTCTTTCCGTTTATTTGCGGAAATTTTATTATTAATGCCGACAAATTCATCACTATTATCACTCTTGAAATTGAAGCCTTTAAGTCGGTTCGATATAATAGTAATAGTTCTCAAGGAGTAACGCATTAATTTGTTTATCATTTGTTCCTAACAGTTATTTCATATTAAAAGTTGTTTTACAGGTTATTCTCATATCACCTGAGAAACGAGCACCAGGTCCGTCCTGCTAACTGAGAAGATTTCTTCATCTTCTGTTTCTTTGTCATTAAGGCAATATTAAGATTATCTGTCTCTTTTTGTTCCAGACCACAGTTGACTGGAGAGTTTTCTGACATGTGTTTCGGTTAAAGAGCATTTGATACTTTCCGCTGCGTCTGATAGGTTAATGATAACGTTAATTCGTCACTGCTCATACATGATATCTAAAATGGATGATACATTTTTAAAGAATTTATGAATAACTCTATCGAATTCTTACTATTTTCCAGCATTTGGTGGATATCAAAGATCTGGTAGATGAATGACTACCCGGTAATCTCCTATTGATTCGTTTGCGTAAGTCGTTATACCATTGAGCATTTAATGTTTTCTAAGCAGTGTTAATATAGAAATTTCAACTTTCATATCTACCGTATAAGGCTACTTGCACGATTTAGGCATACAAAATGGATAATATCACCTTCTAAAGCTGTTTTAGAGCTACGACGCGTATAGCTAAATGTAATTATTCATCAATATATGTACTCTTTTGGGAAAGCACTAGCATTATTTCAATAAAACGAGAAAGTTGTTAAGGTGATTCCATTTTCATCTCAACTATTTATCTCTGCCCTCAAGGATGTATTCGGAGAGATGGAATTGTTGGACAGGGGAGAGGAGTTGACGGTGAATATCCTCTTTACCTTAGATGATATCATTTGCAGCTATCCATCCTTTCCATAGTTATTTGCTATTTAAGACCATTTAAAACAGTTCATTGTTTCTTCAGTTCATCCAATTATCTAGATTTGCTTTTTAAAATATTTTCGATTTTCAGCCCTTATGAGTTTTACCAATTGAAAGACCATGGCCAGTATTCAGTTACATTAAATGATTGAAGAAATCTCCTTTGTGAAAGATAGTATTGAATGATGGTTTTCCCTTCAAAGAGAAGGTGGATCCAAATTGTTATGTGACAAATTATAATGTGCTGCAAATCCCCGCCCATTATAATAACTGGAATAGATCATATTTAACAGTATTTAACTTTAAGACGGTGTGCCGAATTGTCAGTTAATATTAAAACAAATTAAGTCGAATCATCGCGTTATTAGACATGACACTAAATTCTTTAAGTGAAACCCCCTACTAGGATTATGAGTAATGGTAGAATAACCTAAATGACAAGCTACATCACAATCACAAAAAACGGACGATTTTTGCGGAGGCGTTCTTTAGAGGTCAACGATTCAAGTAGCCAGGTGCACTCATTTTATGTACTTACACTTGCTCTTATTTATTCCTAAATTAATATACAAGCTTCTTATAATATATACATATTAACATGCTTGTTTCCTTATACGGCTATGCCCTCCATGGAATTAAGAGCGATAAATTCAGCATTATTGACAAATCGAAATCTCAATGAACCGGCGTATATATTTTACGTTTTTGTGGTTTTGTCTCCTGATTGGGTGCAAAAAATACCACATTGTTTTAATCGAGATGATTTTAACGAAATGTGGAGTCAATATAATAAAACCCTTAGTCAGGAGCGAAAGATTCCGTACTGCAACTAAAGAATATAGGAATTTGCCAAGAGAGTAGGAAGAAGGTTTTTAGGGAGAATTTGAAAGAGCATCAATTTTCAGACATAGAAGTACCATTAGGTTCAAGCTTTAATAATCAGAGATTACGAACGTCCCAGTATTTGAATGAGGATCTCATAAGTTTGCTGATTAAGCTTCCCATTACTTGAAATGAACTGTTAACCGCTAAAATAAAAACAGAATCATCTTATGTGGATGCTAAAACTTCATACTGAAGACCTTGAAAAAGCAGATGGATGTGTTTCAAATATTTGGCCCAAATTGTATGTGCGACCATTCAATGTTCAGTCACGCAGTTCGGCCAAATAGGCCATTTTACCTTCAGATCAGTAGCCTAGTCGATGGTTACTTCTGGCCAGCTTTCTTATCAATCAGTCTCACTGGTTAGCAAATGCTTAACTGCAGTAGAAACCGTTTGAACTTATGAGGAATGGATTTAAGATTCGTTAAAATGTTTTAACAAACCACGGCCACCATCCGCGGCTTCAGAAAATCAATTTTGTTGGAGCCGGGCTTAACATCACATTCGAGTTCCAGTTCGATCGTCAGTTCTTTTACAATCACTGAACCCATTTTACTGCTGCCCGCTGACCGAAACCGCATCTAGAACGTCGCTTTACAAGAACTCCTTTGTCTGGCGCACTGCATCACTGTGAAACTCACTCCCAGGACATTTGTTTCCCCCTAATTACAATCTACAACTATTTAAGAACCGTGTCAATCAACATTTTCGCACACCCACCGCTTGTCGAGTGCCATAGGATCTCCCTTTAATGTGTGTGCTACTGCCACAAAAAAAACTCTCATGGATACTAAGAGATTTGTGAGCTAACAACAGAAAGCAGAAGAAGACCAAGTATTTTTGCTGTTAGGGGTTCTAAACAGTTGTCAGAACCCATTTTAGCTCTATTGATAGAATAAGTTCTTAAAGACAATCTACTTCTTATAACAGAATTGTGGCTGTACAAAGGAAGGACCGAGCAGTTCTTCTGGTGTGGCGTGTCGACTAATCCATTCGATGCTTCTCGGTAGAATGATTTCGGGAAGACCTTCTATTTAAAACCTAAGTCCAGGCAAGCGACCTGGAATGCGGCTGACTGAAGCTGGAACAAGCAATTTTTCAGTGGAAGAGATCGACAAAGGTGCTCTTAGGCTCCTAGAGCCCAGTCTGCCATTTTGGGCATAATGAGCTCTAGGGGATAATCTACTTAGAACCTGCATCTATGCAATCCAGCCAAAATACTGTTAGGCTAAATTACTCTCAGACTAATCTCCTCTACTTAGAACCTATTCGTACATAAACCGGCTTTCGGTAAGACTAAGAAATGACAGCAATTTTCTTTAGTGCAAAGGTTAGACAAAATTGCCTTTGGGCTACCACAACCGGTTTTTACCCCTCTGGGTAGAATAGGTTCTGAGAGATCATCTACCTGACCTCACAATCGAGCCGGATTGCAGCTAAATGAAAAGAACGACGAACAGATTTTTTTTGTAGAGAATAAGGACCACTGTTGTTAATCACTGTGAACCCATTTCTCACCCTACTATCCCGTTTTTGCCGCGCAGAGGAATTAACTTGGCTAAGAGGGACTTGGAGGGTTCGAGGCTAGTGTTTACATGTACCCCAGCCATACAGACGATACGGGGGCAGAGAAATAAACGAATTACCTTAAATTCGATGATACCAAACAGACAACATTGTTCGAATAATAATAATATAAAATGTTGTGCGTTATTGTTTTAAAAGGGCTCGTGAATTGCAGGTGAAATGTAGTCATAGTGCAAGTGCTTCTTTTTTTTGAGACAAAATTTACAGGTATAGCGCAGTGTTTCATGTCCCGGAGGAGCTATGTTTGACGTTAGTCATAGGATACTATTGGGGAAACTTGGGGATGTATGGTCTTATGGAGGAAATATTGAAATCGCTGAGGCTCTAGGAGCTCTTTAGCTATTGCTGTGGATCGAACCCTTGAATGTATTAAAATGCGCCAAACCTGATATACAGTGTTGCATGTTTTATTAATTCCTGCCCGATGGGTTCAGAGACTTTGGCTTCCCAGACGTTAGAGAGAGCCAAGGATTAACGTGTTGACCACAGCAGGACAAACAGATAAAAGGTCCTTCAAAAGATTACTGAAACGAAAGAGAAAAAAGCCAGTTCGATAACGGTTATGCCGAGACAGGAAATGGCAACTCACCTTTGAAAATATAACCTGGTAAAGAAAAAGTTCTCATAAAGTGGCAATTGATAATTATAACCTTATAAGTTCCTATATGTAGACGGAATATTGCCAGCCGTACTTCAACAGAGCATGGAACAACTGTCTCTCTTAACCCACCTAAAATCAGTCTAGAGCCTGCTACGCACTAGGCTCTATTCCTCAAAACTCAAATTAAAGTGGCGTTTATTCCAAAAGCTGCATAGTGTTCCAAAGATGAGCTGAAATTTTACCGCCCCATTGGGTTAGCATATTTTCTGCTAAAAACTATGGAGACTACAATGGATCAATATGTGAGGAGTGAATTACACATAGCAATCTGCCTACCAATTTTTAAGGCTGGAGATCCTGATGATCTCTCTAGCTTTAGGTCGATATCGTTAATTCCGACTTTGGTCAAGATAGTTGAGAGGCTTGTTAAGTGTGGGACTTGTTCGGTACTTGAATGCTGTGGGAGTGTTGAGTGAAGCGCAATTCGGATTTCCCGCATTAAGCAATACCAGCTATGTCATGTTTTCATTCTTGGAGCTTCTTTATCTGCATCTGAATGACAGTGACGCTGCTGCGGCGGTATTCTGTGATCTGTTTCCGCTTAGATATATGGCGACTACAATAGATCAATATGTGAGGAGTGAATTAATTCCCACAGCTCCATTACACGTTAAGCAATCTGCCTACTAATTTTTAAGGGTGGAGATCCTGATAATCCCTCTATCTTTAGGCCGATAACGTTAATTCCGACTGTAGTCAAGATAGTTGGAAGGCTTGTTAAGTGTGCAACTTGTTCGGTACTTGGATAATGCATACTGTGGGAGTGTTGAATGAAGCGCAATTCGGATTTCATCAAGGAACCCTAAAGATGCCATGTTCTCATTCTTGGAGATTCCTTATCTCTGCATCTGAATGACAGTGATGGTGCTGCAGCGGTATTCTGTGATCTGTCCAAGGCATTTAATTGTGTGGATCACACAGTATTGCTGGGCAAATTGGAAGTTTATGGTGTCAAGGGTGTGGTTTTGTCTTAGTTTACGTCCTAGTTTTCCAACCGTGTCTAATTTGTCATTGTCGATAACGGGGGTCTTGGGTTCTCTCTTCATAGTCTACATGAATGACCGTTCGGCTCTGAACATCTCGGGGAAATTTACAATGTTTGCAGACGATATCACGGTGCTTTGAAGTGGAAAGGATCCTGCTTGTTTGGGAAGCATTGTGAGTGGGGATTTGTCTGGAATCAAGGAATAGTGTGATGCAAATTATCTGAATGTAGCAAAGGCTCACCTGATACAATGTCCATGATGACTACCTTAATTCTGCGTTGATGACTGGAGTAGAGGTGAACAAGTTTTTGAGGATCTATATGGATAAATGACTGCAATTTGATCAGCATGTATATAATCTAAATATCAAAGTGTCTAGGGGATATTTTGCTTCTTAATTAATCCGGTATTTTTTGCAGAAGCGAGTGATGCGGGTTATGTGCAGAGCAAAGATAAAGTCTCTTACAAGCAGTTTTAACACTTCCAAGTATATTTATTCTGATGTTACACCAGAATTATAAAAGTGAAATTAATAATGATTCGCGAGCATACCCTATATGCCATTCGCACGTTATCCCTCTCTGAGCTTCATCCCTAACGAGGAGCTCATTTATTTTTCATGGCAAAAAAAACTGTTTAATCACCTCCCCGCCGAATTGTGGCAAATTCCTGATACAAAGAAATTTAGAGCAAAGATGACACATTTACTTTTGAGAAAGCCTCGATTGTAGAATTCTACAGCTACTTACTGTAATATCTGTGTATTTTCGATGAAATCTCTATAATTTTAATTTTATTTTCATGTATCATTTTAATTTTTTGTCATATTTTTATGCTAATTTTTATTATCATCTTCACCATTTATGCAGTTTGTGATATGTATGTTGCGAGGGTGTGCGTGAACACAGCATAGATTGTTTCGGTATGACACTTCTTGGCATCTACTTTTTAGCAACTAGTATCTAAGTATTCCATCTTTGTCAATGAATTTTATTTGAGGCATTTAAGCCATGTTTGAATTTGAGTTTGATCGACAAGATCTATGGTCCATGTTAATTATATTGTAAGCGTATTCGTAGCAATGGTTGTAGCTGTATGATATTGAGGGTCTTCGGTCGCATCTTATATGATTCTATACAAGAGCCGCGAGCCGCAGAAGAAAAAGGCTTAGAATCTTGCACCAATATAATGAATAAAAGTTCCCAAATTGATTGACTACTAAGTGTTGTAGAACGGCATGAGAAACCTTTGTATTTGACCTTGTTTTTATTTAGGGTCTAAAAATCTAAGCATGCTGGGGATAAGCGTCTTCTTGAAATCAAAAATTGTGGCGCTTTGGGAAATATTGGATATATAATTCGATTTTTGAATTATTAATGATGAATTAATCAATATTATGAATGTAGCTCACAAAGACATAAATAAGAATGCAAATTCAAAAATATAACAATATATAAGTAGTTTGTAAGCATGAAATGTATAGTTGCGCCACTTTCCGCATCAAGAACACCATTATAACATTCTTTGGCCATTTCGAGCTAGCCTGATGGTAATCCACCATATCTAAATACTAACTTTTAATCCAGTTAAATTATGTGTGTGTCTGGTTTAAATTACTACCTAACCGAGAAGTCTTCAGCCCACTCTAGATCGATTTTTCCAAGCAACTTTACATATAACAAAAAGTAAACAATTATTCGGTGTGGGCCGACGCAAAACCAGTTCTAAAATTGCAATTATTTATGTGTTTCAGAGATAGTCCTTATATGTAGAATTGTCGTAGGATTTTCTTTTTTTCCTCTGAAATTGCGCGACGAATGTTTTTAATCTTTATACGTTTAAATTATTGATTTCTATGGCTTATTTATTAACTTTAATAAATCTGGAGGTGTTGAATTATAATATGTATGTATATCAATATTCGAAAGTGTGGTACACTTGTACAGTTATGCATAACAATAAGTATATCAATAGAGCCTAGTAGCAGGTTGGATGATATACAATCTGTATAGAAGTTGGCCTTATCGTCTATGCTGACAAGTCATAGCGAACATATTGCATGAAAATCTCATGGCTTAATGCATGAGCTCTATTTGAAACTGTCATAAGTCCAGAATTTTCGAGGTGCTTTGTAGGAGCTTTGATTATTATAAGGAACGTTCTTATATAAAACTGAAAAATGTTATGCCACTGATACATGCTTGCCTATTTTATACCAAATTCAAGTTTTGCTTATATAATTTCACGAGTGATTAGCCTACATTCTAATCAGATGGTATTTGCTCATTACCATTAGATGCACTTATTTCTATTTCCCAATACTGCATTAAAGTAAGTGCTTCTTATTACGGAAATTTCAATTCACTATTATGCGAAAGGCGAAAACCTAAAGATGGTTAGCATTCTGACGTTAAATCTAAAATTTCGATTTCAATTCAAGTATTTTACGAAAGCCTAGATGACCAACAACCCAATAAACTAATGAGAAGATTCTCCAAAATATATATCATCTGACTTATCAGATTATTAAGTCTTAATCTAGGTCTTATAACATTTCTATTGCCCAATTCCTATTTTGAAATAGTTCTAACTAAATGCTGAATTCTTAAAACTCTGTAAAAGCTAAAAGTATCCTATGTTCTTTACTATATTCTTGAAAATATCTGTACAAAATTTCATGATGATCGGAACAGTTTATGCGTGAAAGCGTAAGGAACATACAAACAAACACATTCGCATTTATAATATTAGTTAGGAGTATTATAAGATTCTTTACACAAATAGAGTACTATATAAATATCGGCCTCTCCTATTGGTCGATCCGCATGGCCCTCCGCTCGCTTCGCCCGCTACGGGGGCTCAAGAAAAGGAAACTAACCAGGTGCTAACCCAAATTTTAAACTCCTACTCAGAGTTTAGTCTCTGAATTCAGACTTTAAATTTGAATTTAGTTTTTAATCTCTATTCAGTATTCAGATTTAAAATTTTAAATTCAAACTTAATCTCTGAATTAAACACTTTAAAGTGTGATTCCAGAGTTTAAAAACTCACAACTTACCCTTCAAGGTGTGAATTTATAGTCAGGATCTAAATTCGAAGACTAAGCAAAGTTTAAATTCGGACTTTGTTTTAAAAAATTGACAACTAAGAAAGCGTAGTTTTTTATATCATTTTTGTCTTTAAACTCTAGATTCAGACTTTGAAATCTGAATTTAGCCTTTCAGTATATATTCAGAATTTTATCTGTGAATTTCATCACTGAAATTTATATCTAAAAAATCTAAAATCTTGATTCCGAATTTAAACTCGGAATTCAGGCTTTAAAATCTGAATTCAAACTTTCAGTATATATTCAGAGTTAATCTGTGAATGTAACTTTTAAAGTCTTGATTCAGGAAGTTTCGAACTTCGAATTCACACTTTAATCTCTCAATTAAAAACTGGAAGTTTGGATTCAAGCTTTAAACTCTTAAATGCAGGTTGTAAAAAGTCTATGTGCAGAGTTTAAAGCATGAAATATTTTTAAAAGCTACGCTTTGGTAGAATTACACCGCTGAATTCAAATTAAGCCTAAATAAATTCTTTAAAATCTGAATTCAGAGTTTAAATCCGGAGAAGTAAAAATCAAAGTCCCGCTAGTCTTTCATAGATTCAATAACTACAAAAAGGTCGCGTAACTAGTAAGCATCTGAGACTTTGAACTCTGAATTTGAAATTCGAACTCTAAATTCAGATATTTATGTGTCTGCCTATTTAGAGTTAAATCCCTGAATAACAATTTTAAAGAATTAATTCATGAAAGTCAGTACTCAAATTGGAAAGGTTGAAGTTGAACTTTAAATTCTGAGTTAATATGACATACAGCCATTCAGACTAGCAAAGGCCATATCCAATATTAAAAGTCTAAATTAAGTCTTTAAAGAATCAGGATCACAGAATTGCACCAGTTAAATTCATATATAAAAAGTGGTAAAAACATGCCTGAATGTTTTAAACATTTCAAACTCTAGTTTCCTAGTTAGACTTTAGGACTGCCATTCAGAGTTTAGTCTCTGAATTCAGACTTTAAATTTTGAATTCAAACAAATCTCCGAATTTAAACTTTGAAAGTTGAATTTCACAGTTAAAAAATTCATAATTTATGCTTCAATGTGTGAATAATAAAGGTTTAAATTTCAAGCTTAACCTCAGAACGCAGACGTAAAAGTCTAAATTCTAACGATTAAGTGCAGTCAAATATTTTAATGAATCACATTGGTCTGTCTACGTTTTCGTGCATTCATACTTATCCCAGTCACAAAATTTCCCTCGTTAAACTGACTTCTTGGGTCAATGTATGTTTTTTAATAATTTTTTTCTTTAATATCTGGATTCCGAATTTAAAAATTCAAATGACAGACTTTCAGTTTGTATTCAGAGTTTCTCTATGATTTTAGTTTTTAGAGTGTTAATTCATGAAATTTCCAGCTTAAATTTTAAACTTCAAATTCGCACTCTAAATTTTTAATTAAAAACTAAAATTCTGGATTTAGACTTTGAATTGAAATTGCAGAATTTAAAGTTTTAATATATTTTTTAATATCATGTTATCTGCGCCTTGGTAGACTTGCACAGGTTATATTTACAGACTGATTTAAAATTAAGTCCGAATTAACTCTTTAAAATCTGAATTCAGAGTAAAATCCTGAATGGCCTGCCTAGACTTTCATATATTCATATTTGTAGAAGGACGTGTGGTTTTTTTGAGCTTTTTTAAGATTTTAGACTCTGAATTTGAACTTCGAAGCCTGAATTCAGATATTTATCGATCTGCATATTTAGAGGTCAATCTCTGAAAATTCACATAAGTTTACAGGCTGTATTCAAAATGAAATCTTTCAAATTTGAATTCAGTAGCTTCATAATTACGGAAAGGCCTGCGTTTTTATACATTTCAGGCTTTAAACTCTGAATTTGAACTTTGAAGTCTAAATTCAGATATTTATGTGTCTGCATATTTAGAGTTTAATCACTGAGTTAAAATTTTAAAGAATTAATCCAGGAAAGTTCGTACTCAAATTTGAAACTTTGAAGTTGAACTTTAAATTTTGAAGTAAGAACATACAGCTTGAATTCAGGCTAAATTGAATGTTAAAATTCTAAGTTAAGTCTTTAAAGTGCGTGATTCATAATCACATCAGGATCACAGAATTGCCTTATTTAAATTCACATCTAATAAGTGGTAAAATGTATCTGAATGTTTTAACACATTTCAAACTTTAAATTTCTAGTCAGCCTTAAGGACTGCCATTCAGAGTTTAGTCTCTGAATCAAGACTTTCAATTCTGAATTCAAACTTAAATCTGAATTTAAAACTTTAAAGTTTGTTTTTAAAGTTAAAAATCTCATAATTTGCACTTCAATGTGTAAATTTAAAGTAAATTTGTGAATTTCAAGTCTATAGAACTTAAAGTCTGAAATATTTTTAAATATCATAATGTTATCTCCGCTTTGGTAGAACTAAACTGGTTATATTTGCAGGCTGGATTTAGAATTAAGTCTGAATTTATTCTTTAAAATTTGAATTCAGAGTTAGCTTTCACAGATTCATAATTGCAGAAGGACGTGTGATTTTTTTTGAACATTTAAGACCTTAAGCTCTGAATTTGAACTTCGAAGCGTAAATTCAATATTAATTCAATATTAATTCTTTCAAATCTGAATTCAGAGCTTAAATTTCCAAAATGGTTTAGGGCTGGTATGATATCGAAAGGCAGGTGGGCAAACCCATGAGCCAGAAGACATCATCGGCAGACTGAATTAAGTGACAAACTTGAAGCGGCTATTACTGGTTATTAATTACTTGTAATATGTCCAACCTATTGGTTAAATATGAGGTGCGTCCGTCACTGTCTCTTTCGAACTCAGTGCCGTCGATGTCACCTTAGATCTCCAATTATCCAAAATATTAACTTGATCATTTATGAAAGTATTTAAATGAAATGTCCAGTTTTAAAGAACTGTCCTCGTAACCATCTGTGATAAATTAATCCACTTGCTACAAGCATTTAACCAAGAATAAAGAATGTTATGACACACGGATTATGATTTGCTTCTTATAAATAAAGACGTGGGCAGGAGTTTTGGCTAAACGCTTTGAAGAATGTTAATAAAGACACTCCCAATTTTTTTTAAGGACAGCCAAAGCAAATTCATAATTATGATTTATGTTGAATTTAACTGTATAAATCAGTAAATGAATTATTGCTTGTCATGAGAAGAAACTGACGTGTATCTTACGAGTCTTAAATAGAAATGTTAAAATGATAATTCTTAATACTAACTAACTGATCTCCTGACGAGAAGTGACTGAATTTTTGGGAAGAGAGCGACAATATTAATTAATCGGATAAGTGTATCTATTAGTGAGTATAGGCGCATTGGAATGGAATAAAGTAAAGCTATTTTGGACGTCAGGTTATAGGAGCAAACATGACAACGAAGAATCTGAGAGCTGACGAAACATAGATCGCTAAAAATCTATATCGAACCAGCTTATTGTTATGTTGAATTATTCTATATGTATTAGCTTTACACTCGTAAGAAATAAATTTCTAAATATCCTAGGTAAAATTGCAATAATTCCAATTATGCGCATTTGAATGGTATGTTTATTCGCAAATACCTAGATCCTGCAGTCATTACTAAATATGGCATACTATTACCATAGGAAAGGTGTGAATAGACAAGCCCGGCTGGCGCAGCGTCCCTGCATCATTACCGCTAAGGAACTCGCGGATATGGTGGGACATGGTGGGGCCGAGATGGAAGCACTCTACACTGGTCCACCCACGTGCTAGCTGACGGATCCACGCAACTTTTTAAGACATAGGCGCGTATCTTTGGCTGCAATTAAATTCAATAATAATAATTAGTGTTACAATCTAAATTCCAATTACAATTTCTGATGATACTATCGTGTGACAAGGGGTAAAGTAAAATGTAAAATAAAAATGGCATGGAATGGAATAAATATTTAATCTGGTAATAAGTGTAGGGGCATCTTGGGGGTCTTGGCAGAGCATAATAAGGGCAGTCTTGTACGGGTTGCGGAGCACTTGAATGGCCTGCAAAACGAGGATGTTGATCGGCACGAGATGGTTTGGAAGTGCGTTCAATGGGACCTGAGCCTCTAATAGTTGTACCCTACAGTACAACCGCTGCCATCCTATGTTGAATTGCTCCAGGAATTAAGCGGGCTGGGCTACTCTTGGAAAATCCAGCACCTTATAGGCTGAAGGTCTTCCTGGACGTGAAGAGGGGGGACATGAGGCTTATGACAGTACGCCTTAGAGACCACTGTATCTTGAACAAACATTTGCATCTGCTGCAGACCGTAAAAGATCTGATGCTGGAAGGACGGAGAATCGTCCATGTTCTTATCGACTGTCCAGCGTTGGCTAAAAAAGAGGTGCTGAACCCGGAGGTCATAAGAAAGATCCAGCCGAAGAAGCTGTACGCCTTCGCTAGGAAGCCGGAGCTACCGATCTGAATTGGTATGTGACTGGGCGCATAATGGGTCCAGACTGGTAATCTACACTTGTACGTAGATCTTGATTTCCGCCAGCGTTTTCAAAATTCATCAATTCAAGTTCTATTGTGTACCTCCGAAGTTAAATAAAGCAGCAGAATTCCTAAAATCAATTGCTGGTAACTCTTACATATTATGATCCTTTCGCGATTGAGAACATTTTCAACAAGATATTCACTCATTTTAAAACAAGCATATTATACCATCCAAGACCTGGTTGAATTATGAACCGTCCTAGGGTACTAGTCATTGTCCTAGTCATTATCCTGGTTCTTCAAAGCATCACCTCTTGAACATTTTGTCGATTTTCCTGAATGGCATTTCCTCTATGGTCATTCTTCCTATATTCTTGGTTATTTCCTACGTCCTCATCGAGTACCTGAAGAATTTGGTCGCTGTCTCCTGTAATCTCTGTTCTAGCAGTCTTGTCCCGGCTTCTCTGTACAGTTGTCTCATACTTTTAAAATCCTTTTATCTGTAGTTCATGATTGTTCGTAGCAGTTTCCGTTCCAGCGTATGTAGCTTCTCCTTGTTGGTTTTCGCTGCGGGGCTTCAAACCGGCGCAACGTACATGATTATCGGTCCGAAGTAGGCGTTATACAGCATGATCTTGATGTCCTTGTCCAGTCTTCATTGCGGCATAATATATAGGTATATTTCTGCTCTTCTCCTCGTGCCCTGTATGTGGTCCTTGAATTTCAGCTTCGAGTCCAGCGTTACTCCTAGGTACTTGACGGTGTCCATGTCCTCGATCCGAGTCCCGTTGATCGCGAAGTGTGTTATAGCTCTCCTGCGCTTCTGATTGAAGTTGGTGAGTTGCGTTTTGGTCTCGTTTCTTGAAATATTCCGCTATTTGCCTGACGTGTTGTTCTATTCGCTGTATTGCCGCCACCTACTGGGTTGATGATGTCTAGACTGCTACGTCGTCCGCGAAGAGTGATCTATCTGCTTCCTTGGTATGTCGTTGATATAGATGTTGAACAGCGTCGGCGATATCGCGCTTCCTTGAGGGAGTCCTTGTCTTATTGTCCGTGTCCTTGATTCTGTCCCGTTGATCAGCGTTGTTGTTGTCCTGTCCTTTAGGTAGCTTCGTGCATCTTAGTAGTCATGGCCTCCCTCCATACGGTGTCATAAGCCTTTTATTCCATGACCGCCTCCGCCTTTTCTGTCCTCTCCGTGATGATGTATTCTACGCCGTCTCTCGTGACTTTGATGTCCAGGGGCTTTTGCTGCTCTTCATTTTCTTGATGTGCTTCCAGATGTTGTTTTCTCGACTTGCGGCTGTGATTCTATTGTTCCAGGCATTGTTGTTGTCATTCGGGTCACGTGTATTCTGATATGTCCTGCACAGTTGGTTACTTCACGTGATCTATTCCTGAATATGTAGGGGCGGCTTGCCCTGCTTAAGGTCCGGGTTCCTGGGATGTTGTGTTCCTTTGCGGCGCTTATTAACCTGGTCATGACTTATATGGCATCCTCCATCTTTGCAGGAGTTATCCGTAACTCCGCGTTGATTTCTCTCCTGAAGTTAGTCCAGCCGGCGATCTTGTAGTTGTACGTGACCCTAGGGGCAGCGAGGGCTTGCTAATGCATCGTCTTGAACATTACTGGCATTAAGAGGCTTGACCATATTGAGTTTATTGTTTTAAAATCCACTGCGCTCGAATTGTGCGATACTCAGAAAATTATCGATATCGATACTTTTTATCAATACACATTGGAAAGAAAGACACTGATATATCATATCGATGTAAATGAATTGATACATACCGATATCGATCAATATTGTTGAGGCAATTATTATTCTTCATAAGAGCTTTAAGGAGCATGAAGTTGCTTTGTTAAAATCAAATGACATAATAACAATATAACTTACGTTTTCATTAGTGAGGTTTGATACTTATAAAGGAGGTTCGTTGTACGTATATTGTAGTACCTGCTGATTTTACACACTAGGCTCTTTTCGGGAAACATGAAACTTCAAAGGAAGGAAAACTATCGAAAATATATCTATATAATTGGTGTATGAAATAAATATATATAATGTTGTTATTTTAACTTGGAGTGGCTAAAATTGGCGTGGCGAATATAAAGAATTTACTCAGAGTGCCCTGGCCACTCACTGTGTTTTCAGCTCGTTCAGCTGTTAAGTGAAACGATTAACACTATATGGCATTACATTCATCCGATATTATTTATCTAAATGTATCGACACAACGTATTGATAAATGTTTACATATCGACTTAAAATATTTTGCCGATATTTCAAAGTGCTAATACATATCGAACATATCTATCCTAAACTGAGAGCCTTCCTGACAATGGGTAAGGACCCAGAAGCCGACTGAAGTAAGGCATGTAAGGAAGTAGCTTCCACTATTTCCCTCACATGTTAAATATGCCATATAAGGAGGGTGATTTCACTTGCATATCGGCAAAAATCAGCCCCCGTGGTCGTGATTATACTGATAATCGCCCGCTTCTGGTATGTTTCATTGTTTGTTATGTAGCAACATGATATTCGGTGTTCCAACGGAATTTTTTGACAAAATCATTTCTGGAGGTTCCTTTTACTCTTGAATACAATCTGCTTAATATGAACCGGTTTGGAAGATTCATGTTGGAAGAAATCTGAAAAGTCTGACAACAGTCGTTCGGACAACACCAAAAGGTCGAATGCTTATATCTGAGGGCAATTTACCACATTCTGACAGATATTCTTAAGAACTGGGCATATAATATGCTCAAAATTGATGGAGAAGATTATATGGAGAGCACAGTAAAAGCAAGATGGAATGCGAGGGCAAAACTACTAATGGAAAAGTACTGCAATGAATACGGTAGCCAAATTAATCCCGTTGATGATATTACGTATAAGGAAGCCCGAAACGCAAGAAATACCAAAAGGAAAGAACTTCAAGCGATGCCAAAGAAAAGGAAGCAGGGCATTAGATTACTTTGCTGCAATGAATTCAAGAAACATGCGATGAAAATACAGGAGGGTTTAATAAAAAAAGTTTTTTATGTATTTTCATACCAAGCCACATGGCAATGCAAAGAAAACAAATCACTCCCTACGAGCTTCTGCGGTTATCAGCTCTGGACTTGGTGAGGAACAGCTCATAAAAATAACTGGCTATATATTTTTTATGCCTCTCATACAGGGGTCAAATGGCATGTCTACTAGGCCACTTGCCAGTACAACCACCGTCGCTCCCGGATAGGTTACACCCTTATTGGGTAGTGGTATCATGGGGGTGACCGCGACCTTATCTGATTCTAAACCATGTCATGGCCACCGACCTTTGCAAAATCCGTATACTATGCAGGCACAGACAAAAATGGTACTACGGGAACATCCGGTTCCCCCTGGCCTGGATACCGGCGTGAATGGAGATTTTTTCTGGCTAGGACGCCCGGTTTTCCTCGGGGAGAAGAACGCTCACTGAACGTTTGCCAATGGCGACAAAAGAGCCGCTACGCGACGTGTTGACTCGACCGGAGACGAAACGGAGGTCTACGTGTTTCTAGTTATAGTTCATACACTTCGATTAGGCCGTATTTGCAACTTGACGACGAAAATCATGTAAAAATAATTAAGAAAATGAGAAGAGATCAGCCCGAACCTCCGAAAATGTTAACTTCGAATCCAGCGCCACTGTCAATGCCGCATGTCACAGCAGCCTTTGAATCCTAATGGAGCTCAGCCAACAAATGCATCTATATGTGTATTTACTGTTCAAAATATAATATTATAACTAAAATGGCTTTTTGGTTGACACTTTGTTCGGGAAATAGTCCAAAAAAATATATTTCGGGCAGGGAAAATAGCGTGAAAATCAGGCATTCAGGTTTGTAGTTTTGAAGAAACTGCTTTCACGCATTTTTATATTCATTTCAACTCTCAAAGTTTCATCCATAATTTTGTTGATTAGCTTTGGGTAGTATAGCAAAATAGCAACGATAGAATTTCATTATTTGTACTGTTCTCTGTCAATGCAGATGATATTAAATTGTGGGTCGTTGCGAGGTTTTTATGTTGCGCCTTAACTGCGGATCCATTCACTTACTGTCACTCACAAAAAATTAAAAATATTTGTAATATCTGGAGGACCGTGCTTATAAGTAATTCCAGCCATTTTTGAGACATGAGGGGATGATACATTTAGCATCTGAGTCGAAACGAGAATTTCCTTTTTTGAGGGCTATTGGCAACCACCGCTTGTAACCCAAAGTTACAAGCGGTGATATTGACTATCTGACCTCTTTTAAGAAGTTATTGTCCGTTTCCGCTAAATATATTCAGCTCTTTTCTATATACTTATTGTTAATAACATACAATTTAATATTAATAACAATTATTCTACTATGCATTGCAAGTATTAAAGTGTTAATTTCCCGCTTATATATATTCATTTATTCTCGTCGAGACTACGCTAATGAAGATCTGCAAGAATAATACCACGCGAAGAATACGAGCAGTAGTAAATTGGACTGAGTTAATATATTTATTTATTAAAATTAATAATTGCACATTTTTTCATTTGATCATCGATATATTCAATTGCTGATTACTTAATGATACATTTGAAATCAGCGATTGTATGGCACAAATTAAATAGGCCGCTGGCGGAGAATCTTTATCTTCTTAAAATAGAAATGGGAGTCAAGCGACACATCATTTCAAAGGTCTCCTTGAGAAGAGCATTATCTCAACGATTTGCTTGTTGGCACACAACTACATCAAAATAGCTATATATTAAATTTTGGATTTTTAATAATATTACATATATTTGTGATCTTTCTAAATGTATGGGACAAAATTCTTTATACAACTTGGACATACACGAAGCTCATTTTTACGCCCATCTAAAGTGAGAAGGGCAGACCTTTGTGCCCTAGTAATATTGAAAATAATCCAAACTTTGGCATATCACCACTTTCCTGCAAGCGCGTGCGATGATACGAGAAGCGTGGATTATGGTCTACTCAAGAAGCTCATTCAAATAAACTATCGCCCAACGCATTTTCATTAGGAAGTAAGAATAAATACGGTGTTCAGCCGTTTTAACATAATATTTTAACAGAAAATTACGGTGTGTGCTTAAGACTACATGACAGAAGTGAAAACTACAATAAAGCGATATTAAGACTTAAATAACATTTAAAAAGAGCTTCTTGGAGGTGCCGAGCATCGATCCCGGTATGCCTCTCGTGTTAAGCGAGCTCTAACACCTGAGCTAAGCCGCCGATGGAAATACGTGCGTCAAAAGTGAATATATGATATAGAGATTGCAATAGATGATTATTATGTTTATAGTTTGGCAGTTAGGTAGATGATTATTCGAATATATTACAGAAACTGATAAAATAAACGGGGTGATACAAATATCATGTTAGTGTCAAGATTCGAAAATTCGAAACGTTTAAATTCAACTAGCTCAGCCTGTCCAAGAAACATCATCATTTTTAAAATGGCCTCCTATACAGGTTTTGGCGTAGATCCTCGTCAAGTCAAATTATTTTTTTCAAAAAGATAAATAAATAAAACCCCCCATTTTTGACCTATAAATGGATGTTTTTACATTTTCCTTCAAAAGTCTGTTTTCCCGACATTGTTGAAACCAAAGAGGATTTAGACCGTTTTCCATATCGAACTGTGGTCTTTTTTCTTTCCATTCTTACGACTTTTTCAGCGCTATAACAACTCAAAATGACCCCTCTATCAAAATTATACCCGCCCCAAAAAAAAAATCGCTAATTTCAATAGGGTGCGGCAGACCGTCAAAAAATTCCATCAAATTTTTTTTTTTGACAGTTATCGGGTAACAAAGCAAAATTTTGAAAAATTGCACATTTTACCTAATAAGTCGAAAACCGAGAATCGGATCCCTAAAAATAAATAACCGTCGGCGGTCCCTAAGTGTGTCAATCTCAACCGATTTCCAGAAAAATATTACATATCTCAAATTACCCGAATGAACGTCAAATAGCCGAAATTCCATAGCTTTTGCGTAGACAGCTCAGTTTTTTTCTCTACCCAGGAAAAGTGTGCTGAACATGTCAAAACAAGTTTTCGTTACAAAAAAGGGAACCCTCTTCTACCCCATTGCACCTTCATTTCATGCGAGTTCAAAATGAAATCCAGATTCTTCCCATGGACCTAGTAATTTTCTCAAAATTATTTTGCCTCAAAATGAGAAACTAGGAATTAATGAAAAATTGATATACATGGAAATTATGCGCCAAATTAGCCACAGAATCGGCGGGTTATCAAGACAATATTCAAAAGTGTATTCGGTGCTTGTGACAGTTGTAAAATCTTGAGAGCAATTTTTATTCAAAAATTCAAAGCATGAAAAATTAGACTGATTGACCTCGGTGGTCCGATGTTTTATAGTCGGATTGCTGCATGGTAGTTAGTGCACGTAGTTACGTGGGAAAACGTGCAAAAGTAAGGTAGTAAAGGGTGATTTCTATAAGGCCGTTGGAGGGTTCCTGCACGTGGAAGTCTGTCAAAGTAGACGACAGTGATACGACAGTGATAAGCTCTGCAAGAATTTTGGTGACTCTGAAAAACTGATTGAACAAAATCCTCTTTCTTAAACCTCCTGCTCATTTTTTTGAAATATAATAATTTACATAAGTTCAGACTCGCCATCTTGGATGCCCCTCAATGCGCTGGCGAATTGCTCTTACAGGAGCAGAGCCAATAATCACAGAACAGAACAGACATTGTTTAGCTTCACTTCCGCTTTGTTCTCGGTTGAATCAACACGTGTCGGGTATAGGCTCTTCGTCACCATTTTGGGTGACGCGTTGCAATCGCTCAGGGATCGTTTGGAATGCCCGAGGAAGAATCGAACATCCTAGCCAGGGTAGTATGTGCCGTTTCATTATTTCCTAGCCAGAAGAAATTCCCATTCACGCCGGTATCCAGGCTGGGGGGAACCGTATGTTCACGTGGGACCATTTCTAACTATGCCGTTCATAGATTATAGTTTTGTGCAAGAGTCGGGAATCACGAGACACAGGCCCGACATACTGGAGGTTCACACAGGCCCCACAAACTGGAATATCGTGTAACAAAAGCAAAAGCGTAGCTCTGCCTCTGTCTAAGCGCTGGAGGATGGGTATGCTGGCGTACTGCCTCGTAGCAAAGCAAATTGTCCTACAAAAGGGAAACAAAAATACACAGCAACAAACAACGTGGTCGGGATAAACAATTATTTCTTAAATCATTTATGACCACAAAAGTGGGGGTGATAATTAACTTTATAATTAATCACTTTAATTAGTGGGCTGTATTAAAATAGGGTGGTGGGGGTTTATTCATAGGGTGTGAATTGAAACATGTATTCTAGGTATTACGTACCTTAATAATGCAAGAATTAATTTGCATTAAATATGATAAATATATACAATAATTTCTAACTACTTTCAAGCCTTCATCCTTTCATACATAAAACTAAATAGGTACTGTACATATGGTTAACTATTATTAAATATCTAACAAAACGTCTTGATTATCTAAATTTAACAAGAACTTCTTTCTTCACTGAATTTAATTAAGCTTTCTGTTAATTCAAAATTTCAACTGACTGCCTTTTCGTTCACACTAAATACCTTGTGCTTTACGTCTTCTTCGATTCTCTCAACTTAACTTCAACTTCACCAGGGATGTAAGACTTCGAACATTTGATTCGAATTTTGAGTACAGGAATAGATTTGTCTACTTACAACTTTCCATCCGCCATTTTACCTTCTTCTATCTTCAACAGCAGAAACGCTACGTGTCTCTAGAAAATGCGTTAAAACGCCCAAAGGAGTTCTTTATTCAAGCTTGAACAAAGAGAACAGAGAGGTCACAGATATTCTCTAAATATTTGTGCAAACAAATGAGAAAAACTTCTAAATATTTTGGCGTTACACAGAGCTACAACTGGGTAGATGTAATTGGCGCCAAATTCATGCAAAGTGATGACTGAATCGATGCATCACGGTTCAGTGTTTGTAAGGCACTAAAATCTAATTTTTCCTACCGGCGCGGTAGGGAGAATAAAGCGGGAAATTGCGCGGATGCGGATGCATTTGAGAGGGGAAGCATGCTCTTTCTTTATTTGACATATCGTTGTTTACCCAACATTGACAGAGACAAAGATATAAAATTTAAACAGTCAGAAACAGTTTCCTTGACAGAGAATGACAATTTGCTTTTCGCGATTGTTTCATATAATGGAATCTATTATACCGACAATCCAGGTTCGGACTAAGGAGTAACTGAAATGTGAAGCTTTAAATACACAAGTTGTTGTTTACCTGGGGTGAAATAACTTTATTCTGATATTAATTATGGCTCATTCATACTACGGACATACAGGGTGTTATCACCAAACTACGCGGTGAAAAACAACAAGTTAATACACTTTTTGGGGTGTTTCCCCAACACAGTTAAGTTAAATATACTTTTGCGTTTTTTTGATATACTATTTGCAATATTGTAATATATTGTACATCGCTTTACTTATTGTGATGTTTCATTCTGTAGAAATCTATGTTTTTTTGTTTTTAAAGTTAAACTTCTTTAGAGGCTTTACCTGAAGAATAAGCTGGTGAACGTGTGTGAAAGTAGAGAGAAATTTTGATACTGACCCGTCCACAATAACTGAAACCAAGCATAGAATAACCATCATTTATCTTCGTCTCCTTTACGTCATCTGCACTTATCTCGCCTATCTTTCTCTGACAAGAATCGATCGTTGAACGAGCCGGAGGTTAAGTGTATAGTATGTTCCACCACCCGTGTCAGCGAATTTGTTTAAAATAAAAATATTATTGGAGTGACACATTTTTAGGCGCACTGTACCTGAAGAGTAAGCTGATGAACATGTTACAAAAAATACAAAATGTGTGATACGGCAAACGGTAACGAAATTAGAGGGAGATCGGCGCGGCGAATGTTGATACCGACCCGTCCACAATTGAAACGAAACATGGGATTATCCACCTTTTTATCTCCGCCTCCTCCATTGTCTTCTTCGTCGAACTCGCCTGTCCCTCTCTGACAAGACTCGATCGTAACCATATTTGTATGTTCAGATGAAGTTTAACTTCTGGTGTGTGATCCTCAAGCACTCTCAATTTTCTTGAAGTTAAAACTTCTTTAGCACGGGTGTGATTTGAGATCCGATGGAACGAAAAAAGGATCTATAGGATGTAGCCTGCGAGAGAATGAGATAGAACACAGTTGTACAGTTGTTACATGTTTGTGAAGAGTAAAAAGTAAACAGTAATTTTCGTCCGATCACTGAAGTTAAGCAACGTCAGGCGTGGTTAGTATTTAGGTGGTTTAGTTTTATGAATGTTTCACTTATACCCCGTGTAAACTACACACATGAATTTTTGAAGTTAAAACTTCTTTAGCACGGATGTGATTTGAGACTGGATGAAACGTAAAACGAGCTATAGGATATAGCCTGCGAAAGAATGAGATATAACACCGTTATACAGTTGTAAAATCTTTGTTAACAGTAAAAAATGGTTCTCGTCCGATCACTGAAGTCAAGCAACGTCGGACGTCATTAGTACTTGGATGGGTGACCGCTTGGTTTAGATTTGTGAAGGTTTCACTTCTACTGGATATGATCAGTAATTAGACTTTGAAAAACGTTCGTAAGCAATATACTATAGCTACTTATGGCGTTCTTCCAGATTTTTTTTGCATCATTTAACAAGTTATTGAAGCTACATATTAATACCGAATTTTTGAAGTGAAGACTTCTTTAGGCGCGTTTTGCATTTTTTTTTTGTGGGGGTTGAATGAGCCCGTATCTCTGCAACGAAGGCTCGGATAGAAATTCTGACAAACGATGACCCCGCGTGTTGAAGTTTTCACTTCTATTGTGTGGTCTTAAGCACACACAATTTTTTTTAGCATTAGTTTACGTACATACTTTTCTCTGGAAAATATTTAGAATACATATATATTTATTTGCTGCTACTTTGCCATTTATTTCTTAGGATATAAATTTTTAGAAGGAACTGAAACTTCTCGTGTCGTTTTTAGTTATGGAACAATTTACTGGTGTCCGTCTTCATCCCGCCCTGAATGAAATCCTACACATTCTCAATCTATTTACGTGATTAATACAGTAAATTTAAGCATGTATGCCGAGCAACACTCCTGGTCCCTAAGTTTTATTTTCCCAAGCGACGTTTTTCCAGATATCAGGAAAATTTAACAGCGAATCCTTAAAATTCGGTTCTAAATAAAAATCGCGCCTTTTCCGATAGGGATACCTAATTTTAGTCGGCAAATGCTTCTTTTATGTGTTAGATGTCGAAAATCCCAAAAACTAGTCATATTTAACAAGAAAACGTGAAGCGAATATTATGACATTTTTAAGTAATTGTTGTTTGTTTTCTAACATTGGGGGAAGTGTTCTTACCTAACGAATGTGTTTTGCCTAGCAAATTGATTAACAAGATGATCTAGGATCTGCTTATTAAATTCACAATGGATTACCTTCAAATATTTCTAAGGTAAGATTATAAAAAATAATATTGGATAAGAGCCGTTTTTGAATAAATTAAAACTTACAGTAGGTGACAGAGGGTCCGAAATGATAATTTATTAATATTACCATTCAATATCCAGGCTCTATTATTGTTACAAAATGTTCAATGGTAAATTATGGATTCTCGGATTTGATGACAATCGTTTGTCAGATACCAATATATCGACTCAATATAGCAATAATTCTACATAGAAAGATAATAATTTTTCGAATACTTACAAGCGCAGGCGTCCAAGCTACATGGATATTGGTATTATAAAGATTTGAATTTTGGATTGTTCCCAACTGAAACTTCTAATAACAAATTACTCCGGCTTGATAATAGAATTGTTTGTTTGATAATAATTACATTTCCTGACATTAGTTTTTTAATCTTCCATGCAAACGTGGGATTTAATTTTGCTGCCCGATTTCTTACAAGCGCACAAACTGATAGGATAATATACTTTAGAGTTAGACTCATGTATCTCAAAACGTGTTTTTTTTAAGATGTGCCAATGTTGCAACTCTTGAGCGCTATGGTTTATGATTTTAGCTTGACATAGGTAGCGATCCACCATATTCTATAGATAGATTCTATTTTTTGCGCCTTAATTGCTTAACACACTAGCGCAGAAAATACTACTATAGCATTTAGTGAGGTTTTCTAAATAAAAACAACCTGCCCATTTAGTGTGAAAAAGTACCTATATTTATTAGATTCTATTTTTGCGCCTTAATTGCTTAATACTGTAGAGGCGGATTAAAGATGTATAAGATTAACCTGAGCCTTGGAAAACACTAGCGCAGAAAATACTACTATAGCATTTAGTGCGTTTTTTTAATATAAACAACCTGTGCAATTAGTGTTAAAAAGTACATACTATATTTATTAGATTCTATTTTTGCGGCTTAATTGCTTAATACTGTAGAGGTGGATTAAATGTATAATATTAACCTGAACCTTGGAAAACACTAGCACAGAAAGTACTACTACCTATACCATTTAAATGGTTAGTGCGTTTTTTTAAACAACCTGCGCAATTAGTGTGAAAAAGTACTTACTATATTTATTATTTTCAGTTATGTAGTGACTTTCTTTAATTTCTCCCCCCATTATTTTTTGAACGAGTCAAAACTAGGAAATTGAAACTTGGGATCGAGTAATTATTAAATGAATGCTCCGTTTCAGTGTTAAATCGACAAATACAAAATTTAAGATGGCCGTTAGGCACCATTTTGAAACAAAACTTTAACTACATGTATATATCGTTTTGAAGCGCTAAGCAAGTACTTTATAATCCTAGAACATTAAATCAGTATCCTCACTCAATACAAAATGACGGCATTTTTATTGTTATTAAAAAAGAGAGAAAAATCTTATGCATTCAGTTCAAAAGTTGTTGGAAATGATGGCCCTGTACTTCTCCAAATATAAAGAGCCTGTCTATGATTTTTCGACGAACGTTTTCGAATGCAGAGACGTTAGTATTTTGGCAAACGTTTGTTAGCCCTTGACGTAAATCCAGAATAGAAGCTCAAACATCTTTTGTTTCGAATACTCCAATAAAAAGTGGCGCAACGGAATAAAATCAGGCATAGGACCACGATAGCCCATCCAACGACCATGGGCATTAGTAATATATATATAATTTCCATATTGAACTCATTTGGATTCTCCTCAATGGAGGGTCAATGGTATTTCCATCATATCCAAATGCAATTCTGTTGTTGAATTTTGTTTGGTGAATAGAGGTCCTGCGATCTTGTTCCCTAATATCCTAGCCCAAGGATTAATTTTCTATGAAAACTGGGCATAGGTCTCCCGAAAAACATGCTGGTTTGTGTCACTCCAATACCAATACCGACAATTTCGTCTATGGACTCTACCATTTAACAATAATTCATATATATTCGCTACTGAAACTGATGATGTGGAGATAAATAGGATGTTCCGCAACTCTTTCCGTCATTATTTCGCAAAATTCTACTCTTCGGTCTGGTTCGTCTTCGACTACCTGATGCACGATTTGTATTTTGTAAGGTTGAAATGTATTAGTTTTCAAATTTCTCCACGCAGTAGTGAAGGCACAGACATTACGACACGGGAAATAGATTGTTGAAGATTGACTACCATTTCATCAATATTATCAATTCGTGTTTCTTCCAGGATATGAATATGCTCCAATCTGGAAAACGACCAATAATTACTTTTTCAGTCTTGTGAAAATTAAGTGTCGCGACATAAATAAAAACATATCTATAGTAGATTTAATTACAGATTGTAAAGTGTTATGATTAGCATATAAGTGAAATGATATTTTTCACAATTAAGTGTTTATATAAAGAAGTTTTAGGAAAAGTAGTCCACAAATTGATGAATTATATGATTATTTTTCCTGCTATATCGCTAAAGGAGTATTATATTAATTTTGCAGGTAGTCTTAAACCTCCAAAACTACCAATTTCTTTACTATGTTTTACATAACATTACATTCAACTGTATTTATAACTTTTAGTAGCTTAGTGCGCTTTAATATTAGGGAATTTTAATAGTCACACATATCTTTTTAAAGTTTGAAAGTGGTTTGCGTGGTAGCATATTTAACAGCTTGTTGCAAAGAATTTCAAATATAGTCCACAACCTTGCTTATAAGGCCGTAAAAAGACCTTTAACAATTGACATTTGCTCCATAACTTTATTATATCTTTTTTGTTCTTCAAGTTTATTTTTTGCTCCTTTAGCCACATTTATTGGCGACGCAATCCCTGAAGCTTCCCCATGCGCTTAGTATTCCTAATGCAGAAAGTCCTACAAGCAATGAAGTTAGCGATAGCGAACTACAGAATTTTGGAATTTTGAAAGAGAAAGCTCCTTCCAATCAAACAAATTCGAATTTTTCTCCCAGCTACTTAAACATTTCCAACTTCCCTAAAGATAATCCAGTATTCTTTCTTTGTCGTAATTTCAGAACGCTTTTCTGGAGTAATTCGGAGGAGCTCCGTCGTGTTTGAATATAATTTCCGTATTAAATTAATTTAAGGTTCTCTCAAAGATTTCGGTGATGAAGGGATCAATGGCATTTCCAGCATATCTAAATGCAATTATCTTACTAAGTTTTGTTCGATGAATAGAGGTCCTACGATGTGCTTTTCTCCCAAAAAACATGCTGGTTTGTGTCACTCCAATACCGACAATTTTATTCTTGAACTTTACCATTTCAAAACAATGTACATTCATGACTGAAACAGATTTTATAGAGATAAGTAGGATTTTTCGCAACCCTTATTACGCTGTAGGTTCCACGACAATTGTCTCACATATTTTTTTAACTCAAAGTTTGAAAGTAGTTTGCGAGGTAATATATTTAATAGTTTTTGGCATAATGTTTCAAATATAGTCCATAACCTTGCTTATAAGGTCGTAAAAAGACCTTTAGCAATTGACATTTGTTCCATTATGTCTTTTTTGTTATTCAAGTTTATTTTTTGCTCTTTTAGCCGCATTTATTGAAGAAGCAATTCCTGAAGTTTCCCCACTTAGTAATCCTAATGCAGTGGTCGAACCACAGAATTTTTGAATTTTAAAAGAGAAAGATCCTTCCAATCAAATAAATTCCAATTTTCTCCCAGCACTTAAACATTTGCAACTTCTCTACAGATAACCCAGTATTCTTTCTTTGTCGTAATTTCAGAACGCTTTTCTGGAGTAATTCGGAGTAGCTCCGTCGTGTTGGAATATAATTTCCGTATTAAATTCATTTAGAGTTTTCTCAATGATTTCGGTGATGGGATTTTCCAGCATATTCAAATGCAATTATCTTACTAAGTTTTGATCGATGAATTGAGGTCCTACGATGTGCTTTCCTAATATCCTAGCTCAAACATTAATTTTTGTGAATACTGGGTATGGGACTCCCAAAAAACATGCTGGTTTGTGTCACTCCAATACCGACAATTTTATTTTTGAGCTTTGCCATTTTAAAACAATGTACATTCATGTAGCCATAAAAGAAATAAAGAAGACATATTGGAAAAAATTCTCTGCCGAAATGGAACATGACCTATATGGAGGACAGAGGAAATTTTGGAATACACTAAGAAACAGAAAAAGAACAGTCAACGAAGAAGTACAAGTAAACATTATTACACCAGACAAATGGGAAACATACGTAAGGAACCTATACGGACCACGAGCAAGTGATAACGAAGATTACGCAGACAATACCTACATAGAAGAACTTTTAGAAGAAGATAACATAACACACGAAGAAGTGCATGAGGCACTAGCAAAGTTGAAAAACAGAAAGGCCCCTGGCCCTGATCGAATCGTTAACGAAATGCTTAAGTACGGAAGAGCTGAATTAGAAAGAGCGATCACACTATTATTTCAAAAAATTATCTCGACCCAAAAAGTGCCTACTGATTGGAAACACAGCATCACAATTCCAATCTATAAAAGGGAAACAAAAATGATCCAGAAAATTATAGAATGATATCTTTGCTAACCAGCATAAGCTGTCGACCAAAATCATTACAAAAAAAAACAATGAATAGGATAGAAATAAGCGAAGAACAACAAGGCTTCAGACCGAATAGGTCGACAATAGACGCAATTTTCATTCTCAGGCAAATGATTGAAAAATCCATTGAATATCAAAAACCTCCGTTTCTTTGCTTTGTCGATATCAAGAAAACATTTGATACAGTTCAAATAGCCGACATCATTGATATACTTCGGGAACACAGGACACCCGCAAATTACATTAACGTAATAAAAGAGCTCAATAAAAACAACAAAACGCAAATCAAAACATCACAGGGCTTTACCGATCAAGCTACAATACTAACAGGAATTCGCCAAGGTGTCAAGTCTGAGCCCAATCTTGTTTAATCTAATTATGGATAAGATAATAAATAGCGTAAGAAGTCTCTGGATGATACAGGATGGGACAAAGACCAATAAAGATATTATGCTACGCTGATGACGCAATCTTGATAGCCGATAACGAGGACGACCTACAGCGATTAATATATCGGTTCCAAACAACAGCCGAAAACCTTAATATGCAGATATCTGTAGGAAAAACAGAGTCAATGGTCATAGCAAGATGCAAATTAGCTGTATACGACAACCCCATTCACCAGTGTATGCAATGCACATACTTTGGAGTTGAGATCACAAGCTCCAAAAGCTTACAACAAGAGTTACGAACCCAAGTAAATAAAGCCTCAAGAATATCTGGTTATCTGAGGAACCTCATATGGAAAAACAAATATATGTGCACGTCCACCGATAGTAAAGTCCGCATATACAAAACAGTTGTAAGACCTATACTTACATATGCAGTGGAAACTCGAGCGGACACAACGAAAACGAAGAACATGATGAAGGCAGCAGAGATGAAAACATTGAGAACTATTAAAGCTTAAGAGACCAAATAAGGAGCGAAGTTATAAGAAAAGACCTGAAAATTCAAGACATAGTACGATTCACGAGATCGAGACGACGATATTGGAGAGACCACGTCGACAGAATGAGGGAAGATTGATGGACAAAATGGGCAAAGGATGGAAAACCAAATTCAAGGAGACCTCCCGGCCAACCTCCCAAGAGATGGCAAGAAAGCTGGATATCTGCTTCCCAGGAGGCTGAATAGTAGAAGAAACAAGACTAAGTCTTAAGAAAAGAGAAAGAAGAAGAGTACATTCATGACTGAAACAGATTTTGTAGAGATAAATAGGATTTTTCGCAACCCTTTCCGTCATTATTTCGCAAAATTCCACTGATTTGTCTGGTTCATTTTCGGTTAACTGATGTACGATTTGAATCTTGTGAGGGTGAAATTTATGCAAGCGTGTTCGATTGAGAAGCTTCGCGTCGTATCATATGATTCCTATGAAACGTCGACTATTATTTCACTTTCCGCATGGCCCTCCGTTCGCTTCGCTCGCTCCAGTGCGCAACCAAACAAAACTAACCAAAACTAATCAAAATTTAAAACAAATTACTTTAAGAAAAAAATAAAAAAAACACCTCTCGCCACTTACGGGAATCGAACCCGAGCCGTCGTATCACAAGCACAGCGTCTAACCAATGCACCACCAGGCTTGCTGTAAGCAATTAACCGAAAATTGAAAGCCTTTTGCGAAATGTGTGTTAAAGACGAAATCCATATGGGTGCACTTATAAGATAATCTGAGTCTTCATCTAAGTAAATTGGTGGATAAAGTTCGCTACTTTGAGCTGAAAGTGCTATTGTTAATGGCATGTTAGGTCCCACAACCTTTCAAATAAAGAATAGTTCATAATTACATGCCTATATAATTAAATTGTAGACAAAGTGGTCCATAAATTGATGAATTATATGATTGATAGCGATCATGATTATATTTGCTGCCATCACTACAGAAGCAGGATATTTTTTCTGCAGGTGGTCTTAAACCTCCAAAACTATCAATTTGCTTACTGTGTTTTACATCAGCCGTTCAGTGAGTTTCTGGACCAAATTTATCATCCAATACTACATTTATTTATAACTTTTGGTAGTTTATTACGTTTTAATATTCCACGAGAATTAGGGATTGTCAATAGTCTCACATATTTTTTAACACAAATAGTTTGCGAGGTAGCATATTTAACCATTTTTTGCATATAGTTTCAAATATAGTACACAACCTTGCTTATAAGGTCGTAATAAAGACCTTTGCCAATTGATATTTGCTGCCTTTGTTCTTCAAGTTTACTTTTTGCCGCATTTATTGACAAAGCAATTCCTTTAGCTTCTCCACTTAGTGCTTCTAATGCAGAAAGTCCTGCAAGCAATATAATTAGCGGTAACAAACCACAGATTTTTGGAATTGGAATAATTCCCTTAGTAGGTTGTTTCACCTTAACGTTTCCTCTTCTGATAGACGCTAAAGCATCTTCAGCCCCAATTCGTAAATGTTTGTATTTCCTTTCCAATATCTCTATTTTCTCTCTTTATAAAGTGGATTGAAATTAAATAGTCTTGTGAGTTCTTTGATTTTTTTGTTTTTTCAATTTTATTCCTTTATTAACCTACATTTAGTTTTCCTAATGCCCGCTCTTCCTGATCAATTTCCAGGCCAAGATACTGAACCACAGAGTACACTGGATGAAAGCTGTTTTATCAGAATTTAGCATACGCCCATCATTTTGACAATATTGACTGAAATTTCCACAGACAATGTTGCAGATATTTATTAATTTAGTTACTGTTTTATATTTCAATATAATACTAGTATTATCAGCATAAAAAACAGTTTGACCAGAACCCCCACATCATTGGGAAACATAATAAAAATGTGTGGTCCGAAAATGGAACCTTGCACTCGAGTCGCTAATTTTTGTACTAGACCTTGCTAATCCCAACAGCCTTAGCCCAATTAATCCCCCTAATAACAAAGCTCAAACATTTAGAGATCTGATTTTGAATGCATGTGGTTCCATAATTCGCCATGTTAGTCTCAGAGCCCTTACTATCAAACACAGGGGAACATCTCGATTATTTGGGATTATGGGCATAGGAAATTCACTACCAATAAATGATTGATAGATGATATATGAAAGTAGGCGGCAAATAATATCTTAGGGCATCTCAATCGTCCACCATGAAGCCCATTGTTACTCGCTGACGGTGTTGTCTTAGTTAGCAAATGGCGTAGGTGCTGCCCGATAGCCCGGCCTCCCTAGCAAACGCACGGAGCTTTCTCGACTAGATCATTCTTATATCCATCGAGTTCAGCACGTAGTTTCCGAGGTGCATCTCTTTTAGCATAGCCAACCCTGGACAGTCGACAAGAACATGAGTGGACGATTTATCGTCCTCTTAGGACCATCTCCATTTCGGATCTTCTACGATCCGCAGCAGGTGCAAACACTTATTCAAGCGGCAGTGCCCTCAGGGCCGTCTTGTCTATATTAAGCGCCGGGGTGCGAAAACCAGCTTGCGCCCCATGTTGAATTTTTTATTTTATTTTTTAATTCAATTTTTTTTCCATATGACATAGTTGTGTATCATCTTAAATATTACAAATATTACAAAATATGACAACCCTACATTCTAATAGCTACGAGTACTGAGGTATATTATTTAAATTCAATTATCCGTGCTTTTAAATTGGCAAATTTTTTAATAATATCCGCTGTTTTAAAATCTATTTTCAGTTTTTTTTACAGCAAGTATGTGACCAGAGCTCTTTTCATCCCTTTCTAAGTTTCTGGATAAGTGCCTCCAGTCTTTAAAACCAGTCTGCCCATTAAATGCATTGATATTATAATTAAAAAGTTTACAGTAAAAACAAAAAACAGAATTCGTAGATTTTGAATAGACGAGCCAGTCAAGGTGAATAATTTCGTTATTCTGTAATTTTTTACTGTAATAACTATCGTTAAAACATCTATTGTTGCTGTCAATAGGATACGTAGAAAATTTTATTTGAATAGGTCCATTTTCTGTCATAAAGACTCTTAATTTATCTGGTATTACATTTGGCCAGAGAGCAACATCATTCGCAATATTTTCGGAATATCGTGCATCTGGGCTTGACAGGGCAGTAAATACCTGTTTTGAGGTAGACGCATCTTCTGAAGTAGACGTTAGTTCTGAAGTAGATGCTAGTTCTGAGGTAGACGCCATTTCTAAAGTAGGTTCTTCTGATTGTTTACTTGATGTAGTTAAAGATGTAGGTACCTAGAATCCAAAATACAATTAAGGTTGAACTACGCTTATAAATAAAATAAACTTACTAGGTCGAAAAAAACCGTCGATAGGAGTAGTCAGCTTTTTAATGTTTTCTTATTTCTCAAGTTTTCTTTTTCTACTTTGGACACCCGATAATTTCTTTTTACCTAGTAATTCAGCCATCTACCAATAACAAAAAAAAAACAATAAAATATCTTTCACAGATCATAGATAATTTATTATAATTAATTACAATTAATTCAGGGGGGGGGACATCTTTTGTCAAATCATTTAGATGGTAAAATAAAAAAAACATGAAATTTTAAGATATTTTTAAATTTCTGAATACGGTACTGGATAGCCGATGAAATTGCTTCTTTAAGAAGGTGTCACACATGGTAACATGCCATTAGAAATTCAAAAGTTGGTGCTTATTGGGGCTTTGACAGTGACGTGGAAGCTGTCATTTTCATGTCAAAAGATTTCCCCTTCGAAATAATTATTGTTGACGTGTTTCAGCGATTCTTTATAACCTTCAAAATTAAAGAGTTATTTAGGGTGGTTGGTTTTCAAATAAAAGCACAGTATATTTATTATAATATACTCGATAATATATCATTGTAATTATTATAAGTTATTAAAATAAAAAAAATAAAAAATAAGTCAAATTTTTGCGTAGGGATCAAAGAAAAAAGTATTCGGGGTAACTTACAAACGAGTTTCATATCAAAGTTTCATTTAAACAAAAAGAATACATATTTTGCGATTTTAAACCATATTTTATATAACTTTAGGTACCTACATTGTACCTATAATAACTAATAGTAATTGTTTGTACTGCAATTTCAACTAATGTTTAATTGTCAAAATAGCCGAAAATTACTAAACGTAAGTATCTGTGATGCCTAATTGCGTAATATACCGTAATATATTTAAAAATATAAATTTAAATAAACTTACCTTGAAAATGTTTAATGTTAAATTGAATTTCACAAAACAATGATTTCTCACAAACTCCTTACACAAGTAAATAACTATATATTAGATATAAAAATGCTACTATAGTATTACGAAAATATATTTTTTTTAATATTAGATAAATAAAAAGTAGGTATGGTATGCCAAACTGTATGTATTCTCTCTGCAGCTATCAAAAATAAAGTGATTTAAATGTTATTTAATTGAATTTTATGCTGAAAATTCCTTGATTCTTATTTTATAAATATTGGCGAGTATATTTGTATCATAGATGTTTGCTAAGTAATTTCCAAAACTGATTTAATTATACTTATGATATATGGCGTAGAAATGGGGCGCTCGGCGCCCCCTAAGACTTTGCGCCCGGGTGCCACGCACCCCTTGCACCCCCGGGTAAAGACGGCCCTGAGTGCCCAGTGCCCTATCAGGAATCCTGTTGCAAGCCTCATGTCACTCCCCGTCACAGACAGAGGGGCCCTCACCCCACAAGGCACTGGGACTCCCAAGAATAGCCCAGCCTACCTCATTCCTTAAGTAATCCGCCATAGATGCTTGACCTGCTCATTCATTGCGTTCCTTAGGATGACGACAGGCACGCTGTAGGATACATCTATCACAGGCTCGGATTCCATTGGACGCATTGTGGAACCCTGTTATGCCAGATGACCAGCCTCCTCTTTTTCTGGGGCATTCGAGTTTCCCGGAACCCATACAAGATTGACCCAATTATGCCCGGCCAAGGGTACCAGGACGTCCCTCTACTCAGACATGGACGCAGAATAAGCTCTATCAGACACAAGAGCCGACAGAGCAGAGCAGATCAGCTGCACGAGCAAATGTGGGTATCCTTCCCTCTGAAGAGTTGCGTAAATTTCGGCCTGGAACACGGTTGCATAAGTCCCAAGGGTGAAAGCAAGTTTCACCTCTATGGTTTCACGAGTAGGTGAAATCTGAGAGGTCTACTTGATCTGATGGTGGGCAGTATGTTTCCCGTCCTCATTAAGGGTTTCGGTCCTTCATAAGCACTGAGAAGAACAGTAACTTAACTGAACTCATACATTTAATAAATTCCTATGGTCTGCAGGTAAGCATATCTGAATTCACGCGAATAAACTCTGTGTCACAAACTTGTATAGACAACATTCTTACCAACTTAGACAACAATAAATACTATGTAGATGTCATTGACCCGTGTCTGTCCGACCACCATGGTCTAATAATTTCTGTCAATGATAGTCCTCAGATGAGCAAATCCTCATTAAACATTCGAAACTTAAGTAGTAAAAATATAGATAAATTCAATCAGTCTTTGAAAAACATAAACTGGGATTTGTTTTATGGGACCGATTCTGACTCAAGTATACTGACCAGTTATCTTTTAAGTATATTTAACGATCTTATTAACAAACATTTTCCATTTAAAAAAATCACCTCCAAGAATTCCAAAATCAGTCCATCCGGCTGGTTTAACGACGGCTTGCGTAGTATGCGTAACACCTTATCTGCTTTAAAAACTGTCTGTGTCCAAATTAAATCTGCTGATGATTATAATGCCTTTAATTTATTTAAACATAAATATAGAAAAGAAATTAATAATGCCAAGTCTTCCTCTTATAGGGATTTCCTAATAAATTCTGTTAATAAATCCAAAGACTCCTGGAAGTTAATAAAGCAAGAATGCAACAAAATACAAGATAACGTGGATTGTAACATTGACGTTAACGACGTTAACAAGTTTTCTGTACCATTTCTAGCACAATCAATAATTCATTACCAATATCCAGTATCTCACACTCCGAATTTCTCAACAAAATGCCTCGTCCAGCACCTTCTTTTTATCTGTCTCCCGTGGTCGAGCATGAGGTTGCTGCGGCAATTAAAGCTTTAAAAAATTCAAATTGCTATGATCTATACAACATTAACACCAAAATACTTAAGTCTTGCTCCAAGACGATCGTTCCATATCTTACCATACTTATAAACAAATGCTTTACTGATCGCAATTTTCCAGATTCTCTTAAGGTCGCAAAGGTGCTACCAATTTTTAAAAAGGGCAATCCTAATCAAGCAGATAATTATCGACCTATTTCTATCTTACCTTTATTTGGAAAAGTTATCGAATCTATTTTAAAATATAAACTTGTGTCCTATTTTGAAAAATTCAATATTTTAGTCAACAGTCAATATGGCTTTAGAAGCGGACGCTCGACGATAGGTGGAGTCCTGGAAGTAGTGAATGATATAGTCGGCGGCTTGGATGCGGGCGAGCTGCGGGGTGCAACCTTATGCGATCTGTCGAAGGCCTTCGACTGTGTCAGTCACTCGATCCTATTGGAAAAGTTGCATTACTATGGAATTAATGGAACAGCCTATCATCTTTTACAATCCTACTTGCAAAATCGGAAACAAGCTGTCGTGCTTAACGGTGACCTGTCAGACATGGGGAATGTTATATCTGGTGTACCCCAGGGGTCAATCCTCGGACCATTGTTGTTTATCATTTACATAAACGATTTTAGCGTTGCTGTGTCTCCAAGTAGGTGCGTATTATACGCTGATGACGCAACTCTTTTAACTTCTGCTACCAGTAGGGAAACTCTTGATCAAAACACCAGTTATGCCCTTTCAAACGCTGAAAAATGGTTCACCAGTAACAGACTGAAATTAAATAATGATAAAACACAAAAAATAATTTTCAGTTTTAACAATGCGACTATTTCGGGTGCCCATGTTAAACTGCTGGGGATCCTGTTGGATGATGGGCTAAAATGGTCCATCCATATAGATAACCTCTGTTCAAGATTAAGTAATCAAATCTATTTGCTTAAACAGCTGAACAAAACATTTGATCAGCATATACTGCTAATGGTATACTTCTCCAATGTCCATGCTCTATTGAGCTACGGCGCTGTAATCTGGGGATGTTCTTCCCAGTCGGAGAGAGCATTTAAGATGCAAAAGAGAGCTATTAGAACAATTGAAGGCGTGGGTCCACTCAACACCTGCAGACCACTTTTTAATAAATACAATATCATGCCCTTTCCATGTATATTCATATATCAGACTCTTCTCGAAATTCACCAACACCCCGAAATATTTGTCAAGCTTTCATATAACCATACCTATGACACAAGATCATCTAGCACCCTACTTTTTCCGAGGCATCGACTTGCAAATGCTGCACGTAACTCCCTAAATATTTCGATCTATTCTGGTTTGCTAAATTTAGCAACTTGACTTGCAACAAACATTTAAGTGTAACGTTGTCAAATAAAATGTTATCTATCTATGTTATCTATAAGCAGCCCTCCTTAAGATTTGTATCCTTTCGGGCCTCATGTTCCATGAATAGGTGGAGGTGCGGCAAACTAGTCAGTCTAATTCTATTTGTCGGAACCATCTCTCTTTTTACATAATATAATAACTTGCGCGTGTTGCCAGTTTATGAGTATACACTTGAGAGTCTATCATTGTCTGGATATTTTATATGTTTCACTTGCTCACGCTTTAAAGTGATCTATTTATTTGATTGCAATTTCTGGAATTGCTTTAGAGGGTTACTACTTCAATTATAGATCTGAAGCATAGAAGAAACATAGAATTACTCCACAGGCAAAGCTTAGAAAATTGGGCTTTGATCAGTAACAATATCTTCTGATAGTTTTTCATTATTTACTTTATTTTGTCTACCTGATGAATTTTTGTCGAAACAGTTTTGGCTTCGATTGCCTTATCTCTTTTACCATCATCCGATTTGGAGCCGTCTTGTATCAGAAGATCCCAGCAACCTTACGTGGGCTGCGATCCACCTACAACCACGCTTCCCAATCGGGTATGTGAAAAAGGTCTACTTGATCTGATGGTATGTTGTCCGTCCTCATTAAGAGTTCTGGTCCTTCATAAGCCGCCCTCCTTCAGATTTTGATGTATCCTCTCGGGCGTCATGCTCTAGATATAGAGAGAAGGGCGGCAAACTAGTCAAAGTTTATCTTTGTCAGGACAGTTTATATGTTTTACCGTTACCTATTTCTTGGATTGTAATTTTTGGAATTGCTTTAGATTCTATATACATGAGGATTACTGTTTAAACTACAGATCTGGTGCACAGAAGAACCATAGAAGTGCTCCACAGGCCAAGCTTAGATAATTGGGCTTTTATCAGTAGCAATAGCCTCTGATAGCTTTTCATTATTTACTTTATTTAGTCTACCTGGTGAATTTTTGCCCACAACATTGTTGTTCTATAAAGTTTGCCTTATCTCTTCTACCAAGTTCTTTTGAATTTTTGTGTAATACCTGTTCATCAAGTATTAGGCGAAAACACGCCCAGAAACTCGACCAGAGACTCGACCAGAGACTCAACCCTCGCCACCAGGACATCCAAACACTGATGATAGTGGTATTATCAGCGTACAGTATGGTCGTGTCCTCAGTGATATCAGACAGTTCGTTGGTGTATAAAATGAAATCCATGATTGGTCTCTCAATAATAGTCTTCTCTATATTACCTTTTGAGAGCACCTTTTTTACCCCGAGGAATCATCCCTCAAGTATGACCACATCAAACTGATCGCAACATCCCTAATTGCATAAATTTATTTGTCATGCTTTACACTATCAAATGCTCTAGAAAAATACAAGCACAAGCCCCCTGTTTCTTTTTTTGTTGCTCAGTGAGTTCGGAACTTTGATCATAGCTTGATATATAGCGGTTCTGACGATCAGATATTATCCAGATATGAAACAATTCTACGATTTAAAGCGTTTTCAAAAATCTTGCTAATATTAGGTAGCAGGGAGATGGCTCTATAACCTTTTTCATCATCTATTGGGTATTGGATTAATATGATCATCTCTGCGGGAAACAACCTGTAGACAATGGTTCTGCAATTGTGTGTGCCGTTTCCTTCAAAGTGAAATCTAAATTTCATCTTCACCCACTGCTCATTAATTTTTCAAGTTTTTTATTATTTTAATTATCTGGTCAGAACGGACTGATGACAGAATATGCTTGGTACTACTCTTTTAGCAGGGTATTATTTCTAACTCTTTTGAAACAACGGTTGGACAAAAGTTCATAAAGTATTTATTTAGGCTGTTAAAAACTGCATGATTGTTTCTATGTTTTTAATATTTATCTTCTAATTTTTGTCTAGCCTAGTAGCGCATGTGTCGTGAAGCGAATAAATGTAATATTCTGTTTATCATCTATAGACGTTCATTGTCCATATTATTTATGATTGACCCACTTCAAATTTTGCCACCTACGAAAGCAATAATTTCTCTCAAAACAAAAAAGGTCTAGTCTAAAACAGGCAATTAAATCATCTCCGTAGGTTTGCATTCACCAGTAAAAATCACAAAGCATTTATAAACCCGAGGACATGATTAACTTTTAAACGCTAATTCTTCCTCAGCTTTGAATATTAATATTTTCTATAAAAGGAAATTTTAAATAATTTACTTGACGGCTTCAATGTAGATTTACTTAATATAGGTGTGACATAAAAAATCCTATTTTGTTGAGATGTAATATTCTTGGCAGTTTGATGAGCTGCTAGTGCATACGAGGTTCAATCAGCCTTGCAGGATATTTCTTACGCAGAAATGCTTAGCATCTGAGATGTAACTCTTTAAATGCATTATGATAGTATTATTGAAAAGAATAGATAGTTTAATACCAGAAAAGTCTCATTGTCTGCAAAGTTTCAAAAAGGAACTTTGCTGTCATAGTGTAGTCATAAGTATTACCATTTGTCATCATTGATAATTGCTATAACAAAATTGACAAAATGAAGGTTGGTTAGCCAGCCGCTAATCCTAATTTTTTTAATACCTAAATAGGACTCAGTTCTTTTGAATCTAACCGAATTTCTGACATGAGCTTTATTCTTGCTTTCTTTCAAAAAAGGTACAATACCCGAACCATTTTCGTATGTCAGATAGTATATCTGATTGGGTTTCAATGGAAGTAATTAAATATTAAGTTATAAGACCGCAGTGATGATAGTGGTAAATAGGTAAATGTATGTTAGCCTTTTTACTTTCATAAAAAAATTATCAAAACTTTTAAAGTTTTCTAAACTTTATTTCAAAATTATTACAGATACTAACAAAAATTCTACGGTTGATATTAAGGATGCAAACCACATTACCAGTGTAGTCTGTATCGGAAATTAACGCCATAGGAAGATGTGCGCAGTTCAATCTTGACAGAAACTCTAGGAAGAAAAATATCTCTCTAGAATGGTATGGGAATGCCTAGATAGGCTAAACAAACTAGTCGCGAATATCAAACTATCCCTTGAATGGGTACCAGGACATACTGGGCTAGAAGGGAACGGAAAGTAGACCAATTGGCAAAAGTAGGAGCAAAAACTCCGCTTTTAGGATCGGAACCCTTCTGTGGCATAGGGATGCACGCCTACAAAGAAGAGTTAGGAAAGAAAAATCAATTGAATCAGTCTATGGGAACGTTTTCCAGAGTTAAGACAATCAAAGTAAGCATTGTGGAGAATTCCGAAGCGGAGACTGTTTGGACCAACATCAAGGAAGCTTTCACAAACGCAAGCCTGAAATTATCTTCAAACGATACTAGGGTAAAAAAGAAAGTTTGGATGACTTGGATTTAAGGAAGAAAGGAGCTTGAAAAAAGGTCATACAGAATACCATCAGATGAATCGTATAATAAGGAGCCAAATTAGAATGGCCAAAGAAAATTGGCTTAACGAGGAATGTCGCGAAATCGAAGTTCTGGAGACTAAATATAACACATTTAATATGCACAAGAAAAATTAAGGAAGCTGCTGGTGTATACAAACCTCGACAAACTGGAATTCTCTTGGACAGTGAAGATAAAATAATTCTTGACGTTAACCACAAAGTAGAACAGTGATGTAGCTATATCGAAAACCTTTTTCAAGATGAAAGATCGCACACTCTCGAACAATAGGCATGCAAAGGGCTTGATATAACTCAGGAAGAAGTCCAGCATGCAGTCTCGTTATCAAAAAATAGAAAAGCTGCAGAACCAGATGGAAGCTTTGACAGGGTGCAAGATGAAAAGCTTTTGAAAATCCTTAAAGACGTGAGCCTGGATGATAGAGACCTCAAAATAATCGCAAATCTCTACTGGTACCAAACTGCACAAATTAAGGTAGATCAACAAATATCAGACGGAGTTCGAATCAAAAGGGTTGTCAGACAGGGTTGCATCCTTTCACCATGACTCTTTAACTTAACTCAAACAAAATATTCGAAAATACCTTGGAAAGCTGCCTTGAAGGAATTTCCATTAATGGCGTAAACATAAACAAACGATGACGACACCGTTATAATCGCGGACTCGCTGGGGTCTTCATATTCCACTTGACTAGGTGGCAACTAGTAGTGCAGAACTTGGGTTAAATTTGAACATCAAAAAAACCAAATTGATGGTTATTAATAAGAACCAAGTTGGAGGAGGTATTCTGCAGGTGCAGAGCCAGCAGATGGAGCGCGTTCAGTCATACAAATATCTTGGATGTCAGGTCGACGAGAACTGGGATAATATGTAGAAGGTTCGTGCCCGAATTGAACAAGCCAGAGCATCATTTGTAAAAATGAAGTTTGTGCTGTATTGCCGAAGTCTGTCGCTCTCCATTCGCACTTGAGTACTACGTTGCTACGTCTTCAGTACTGTCTATTATGGTAATTGAGGCGTGGACTCTGACAGAAGCCATGTGTAAAAAGCTGGAAGCTTTCGAAATGTGGACGTATCGACGGATGTTGAAAATATCCTGGATGGACAGAGTGCGCAATGTAGATGTACTTGCAAGAATGTCAAAGGATCTCGACGTCATGCTCACACTTAAGGAACGAAAGTTGTAGTACTTTGGACATATTCTCAGAAACAAAAAATACAGACTTCTCAATTTAATAATAGAAAGAAAAATCAAAGGCAAAAGAGGACCCGGTCGTCGAAGAATATGGTGGTTGAAGAATTGCGTCAATGTTCGAAGAAGACCAGGCACTTGAAGAAGAAGAAGAAGAAGACAATCAAAGATGCTTCTAGGGCCCCCTCACCCAGGAAGATCGAAAAACCTTATACCACTAAGTAAGAACAATCACTGGATCCTCATCGGCTTTCTTACGTGCCACTGCCAGTTGAGAAGGCACCTGGAAAGAATAAAAATTGAAAACGAGGATAGTTGTGGGTTCTGCAAAGAGGAAGGAAACCTCGGAACACCTCACGGAGTGCAAGGCAGTCGCGAACAGATGAATGGCATGCTTCAAGTGTTGCATCGTCGACCAGGAGGAGCTTCCATCCCTAGAATCATCCAGACTACTTGTTTTTATCAAAGCACTGAAACTGGATGAGGTACTCTGATTGAGAAACACATCAACGGAAGCACCAAGGAAGGGGGACACAATAGATCCATATAAATCGTAGTGTCATGTCTATAGACTAGTTATCTAAATTAATAGAGTACTAAATGCCTTGCTTTGCAGCAGGTCTTCACCTCACAATTTAGCGTTGAAAAAAGTGGAAAGTCGTCTTCTGAGTAGCATTGGTATCCAGAGAAATAATTAGCGATTCTATAGCCTCATTTAGCATAACATTAAGTTTCCACATTCTTCCTTCATCTCTAAATACATGCTCTACAACACATTTATTACACTTTTGGGAATCGACTTGCTTTAAAGCCTCTTGAAAAATACAAAGTCTTTAATTTTAAAAGCAGTATTATGCCTTACCATGAAACCTTTAACTTGAGCCCCAAATTAATTCTATTGGATTAAGCATACAGTGGTGGAGAGGAAGGAGAAGTACTCTAATCTTTGTTGTAGCGCCATTCCATCAACCACACATTTGGTGCAAGGAGGCTTTTTTAAATTAATGATTTTAAGTAACCCCTTTTTAATCATATATCTGTCATTCCTTTTGAAGAAAGCGATCGGATAATATCGTTTCTCTCCAAGAAGAAGTTGGTAGTTTTTGAAGTTTCTAGTATGGTAACTAGCGTTGTACATAACAATCACTGATTGATGAGGAATAAGATCTAGCAACTGCTCCAAATAATCCTGGAAAACATCTGCGTTCACGTCCTCGTGATAATTGCCAGATTTCTTCGACCGAAATGCTAGTAAACCGATTTCCACAACGCCGTGTGTCCTACTAAAATGTTCGATTGTTAACCGGCTTCCTTTATAAGAGGGTGTTTTAATTCCAGTAGACCATCCTTCTATGAAAGCTTGGCCCGAAGTTGTTATATTTTTATCCTGCCATATTTTACCAACCTCGTTTCCCCAAGTTTTATCAAATCAATAGATATTTATATTATACTCCGATATTGTCTCACTGTTCTTAAATATCGTCTTTCCCAACAAATAATTTTGTCTTTTTCTACCAGAATTGATTTTTTTACTTTGTAGTTTTTCGTGCGGTAAATTAATTTTTTAGGACTCTTCAGTGTCGTCTTGCTTAGACGGAATATTTTCCTCAGCCATTGTTTTACACAAGGTGAATATCTCACAATAAAATGAATTTATAATACGTCTTCCAGCGGCTTTTGATACCCATTTCTTTTCTTCCTGTTTTCTGCCTGGTGATTTGATTGGGCCACTTTTTGCCTCACATAATAGTCTATATATTATTGACTCAACACATTTCAACTATTTTTGCAACACCGGTTGTTGTTTTTTGGTGTAGACGTTGAGAAGACTAACTTTTTGATTAATAGACAGTTCTTTTTACTATTTTTTTCATAGCAACTGATATGTTTCTATCAAATCATTTACCCTCTAATTAAAGGATATTATAGTCAGATGTGTGAGCAATAATGTTTGTATGAAACCAAAAGCAGCTATTACGCCTCCGAAACCAGGTTGTAAAATTGGCTCATTCTTGGCTTCTCTGATGTTTTATACCGTTTTATTGCATTCTCGAATTGTGAAACAAACTTTTTTTGTATTCTTTAAATTTTTGTGTTGATCCAAATATGTTATATGTATTTTGGTAGAACAACCTGTAAAAAATACTACGAGGCATTCCCGATTAGTAATGTAGCTTGCAGTAAGAAGGAAAGTTAAATGTCTCCACCTTACCAATAAATACAGCGCAGCGTTGTAAAATAAATATTTCGAATAATGGATATTTTTTGGTCAGCCCTCGTAGCAAATCCCGACACCTTTATTGCTTCTAAGGCTATCGTACAGCAAAGTCGATATAAGGAGAATGAAAGACTGACTCTTCCTACGCATTTATGCCATAACATATATTTGCTAAAGAAATTTACTATATTTAAGAGAAAACGTTAGATTTCTCTTTGCATATCATTGTGTGGTAATTAAGGTATAATAATTATTTGTTTAATCTTTTTGTTACATTATAATTAATTCAGATTGATAATTTAATTAATTGGAAACGACACTCGGCTTTTATAGGTATTTTTTCTGGTAAATGTTTCTACCAACATATATATATATATATATATATATATACACTGTGGGCAAAATTAAATTGGAACCTTCTTTAATGCTTGATAACTTTTTATTTTCAAAGGCTTTTTTATCATTTTTTGGTATGTTATGGCCTAAGGTATTGGGATTAAAAAGAACTTTGCAAAGAGGCTCTACTTCAGTGGCGTACATAAAATGGGGTATTTTTCCAAACCAATGTATTTCAGGTCGTTGCAAAAATCGGCCAAATGAAATATATATGTAAAAATAAGCAAAAAAGATTTGAAACGGTTCGGAATATTGACCATTAAAAAACCAGGTCACTACAAACAAAATTGAAATTTATACTTTAATTTTGGTAAAGCCATGTCTCGTGGGCCAAATTAAATTGCTTTAATGCTTAGTGACTACTTATTTGCAAAGGATTTTTTATCATTTTTGGATATGTTATGGCCTAAGACATTAGAATCAAATAGAACTTTGCAAAACGAGTCTACTTCATTGGCGTACAGAAATTTTGAATCTACTTAAATTTTTTAAAATTAGAAAAAAAATTATTTTAAATTTTAATGTACGCCACTGAAGTAGACCCGCTTTACAAATTTCTTTTTGAATCTAATATCTTAGGCCATGATATGTCCAAAAATATGATAAAAAAATCCTTTGAAAATAAAAGGTCATTAAGCATTAAAAAAGATCCAATTTAACTTGGCCCACAAGACATGGTTTTTCCAAAATTAAAGTATAAATTTTAATTTTCGTTTGTATTGACGTAGTTTTTTAATGGTCAATATTCCGACCTCTCAAGTCTTTTTTGCCCATTTCTACATCTTTATTTCATTTGGCCGATTTTTGCAACGACCTGAAATACATTGGTCTTGAAAAATACTCCGTTTTCAGTGCGCCACTGAAGTAGACTGTCTTTGCAAAGTTCTTTTTAATCCCAATACCTTAGGCCATAACATATCCAAAAATGATCAAAAATCCTTTGAAAATAAAAGCTCATTAAGCATTAAAAAAGGATCCAATTTAACTTGGCCCACAAGACATGGTTTTATCAAAATTAAAGTATCAATTTTAATTTTGTTTGTATTGACCTGGTTTTTTTAATGGTCAATATTCCGAACCCTTTCAAATCTTTTTTGCCCATTTTTACATCTTTATTTCATATGGCCGATTTTTGCAACGACTTGAAATACATTGGTTTGGAAAATACC
>JAEQML010045471.1:0-63949 GCA_016904865.1 Pissodes strobi
TGACGGCCGTTACGGGTAGTCGAGAGTTGGCGAAAGTCCAACTCGAGTGTTGACAGCCGTTACGAGTAGTAGACAGTTGCCGAAAGTCCAAGTAGACAGTTGGCGAAAGTCCAATGAGTCCGATGAAAAAATGGTTTGGGTAAGTCAAACTCGCGGTTCTAAGTGAGAGTGTAAACAGAGGATCGAGAATAAGTGGCAGCCCAAGTCGATCGAGGTCTAGTGGAAATCCGAAGTAGCCAAAGGCGTTCAGTAAGAGAGTCTCCGTTTCGAGCCGAAGCCGGTTGAGGGTTGGGGACTTGACGCGAGGACCATCCTAGGATTGCTTTTAGGGGGAAAGAGAGATGTAGGTCAACATTATTATATTATAAATTGTGTATCTATTAAGTTAACACTCCTAACGCATTAAAATACCTCCGCAGCCGAGCGAGTAATTTATTAGTTTCTAGGCAGTAGTCAATAAATTAGTGTTTTGGGAATGACTGCGTTTTAATCGAAGGAAGTTAGACCTACGCCTTCAGGGTAAGATCCCCTTTATAGTTAATACCCCCGCAGCCTTAGCCCCCGAGCGTCTACCACTCAGCTCGTCGTCGTTCCCTAGCTTGCACAAATCATTCAGTACACTACAAATCGAGTTTATCAAACTGGCTATAGTCGTATTATAATCATTTAACAAAATATTTGCGAACGACGTTAAATCACCTAGTGTATAGTTACTTCTCATGACACCCAATTTACTTGCATAGTCCTTAGATTCCGAATCTTCACCTTCATTTCCAAAAATCAACTTATGATATTTTTTAATAAAATGTGTAGATGTTGACTTTAAGTTACTAGCAATTCCGGAATTTTCACCTAAAATTGATATTTTACAAAATAGTGCAATTCAAAACAGTCATTCAAAAATGTCCGTCAACCTATTAGAGCCACTAATGTTCACATCAATATTTATTACCAAAAGGGTAATGGAATTGTCCATGTTCGCTCATAAAAAAGTTTTTGAAAAATGTCTCATTTAATATTGTCCTATAAATTAATCACACAAGTTTATTGGGAGAATTTTAGTCCATTACAAATGCATGTTTTATTTTCAAATAACTGAACACATCTGACATCAAAATTGAAAGGTAAGCTCACCCCGTGTTGTCTTCATTTGTTACCTCTCATATCACAAAATATTCTATTTTGTATCAAATGCTACGCTGCGTGTTTCCAACTTCCTCAAACTCCAATATTAACTAGGTCAAGTCGAAACTACAGATGCACTTGTACTAATTTTCTGTTTTTCTCCCACAGCCAAGTCAGAAACCTTCAAAATGACGGTAATTTTCTGGAATCTTGGTAGACAGTTCACAAAATACGTTTTTCTTCTCGTTTTATCTCTAGCACACGTCTTGCATGTCTTTTCAACTCTTCTTAACGTTTACAAACGTCGTTTTTAACCGCTAGCACTTAATTTTACTGCATTTATCCCGGTTGAGCCCCCAAAATGTGGGATAAGTGCTAGGAAAAATACGAACACTCGCGAAATAACTATTACTGTATCTATTCAGAATGCTAAGTTAACAATCGCTAATCGCTATTAATGAATATAAGAAAATGATTTTGAACAAGGAACTTCAGCGCGGTTTAAATTCGTCGTCGTTTTTTTACGTAGCGTCCCGTTCTCTCACCTGTCTTTACTCTGAATCCTTTTTGTAAAGGTATCGCAAGGTGACCACGTTTATTGGGTAGGTTTGGCTAACTGGTTTATCCTACATTGCTATACTTCTTTTTGAATTATAAGTAATATTTTAAAAGTCCGAATCATCCAGATGCAAAATTAATCATGGTTCAAAACGTCAGTATGTGAAAAATAAATATATTAATTATTCTGTTCAGTTTTATCGTCGACTGTATTACAAATTGTTAGTTAATATTTTAATTTACTATACCTACAAGTCAGAAGGAGATTTTGATATTTTTAATTTAATATTTTAATTTTAATTTTGACCATAACCATACCGGTTTCGGATTTTTGAGATTAGGTATGTGACACTAAGTTTTTTCATTTCTTCATTTACTTTATTTTTATTTAGATAATAATATTATAAACAACAAAGCTTTTTTATGATTTTGACTATAGACTTTTTTCTAATAACAAATTTTAATACTTACAAATGTATAAAAACACAATAATTGCACATGCAGGTACGGTGAACATTATTCGAAGCAACATCATTGAAGTTTTCTCCTAAATCTGACGTTAACTTTACAAAAATTATAAAATGTTTTGAGGCACCCACGTTAATTCTATCTAATGGTGCACTTTGCTCATTAAAACCTAGTTAAAAAGCTACATTACTGCCTGTTATTGACTAAAGTTGGTAATAAAATTATTCGAAAAACTCCAAACTTCTCTGAAAACTCTAAAAACTTATCTCGGCGAACTTTGCCAGTAACTTCTTACTTGCCCGCTCAGCTTGTTATCACTTAATTTATATTCTATGCTACGCCAACAACAGCATACCGTGTGTGAAATAGTCAGTTTATTTAAAATGCAGATAGCTTCTTCGTTAACTGGAATAAAACCGATAGAGGAATATTTTGAAATAGTTGAGCCGGTTTAATATACGGCTTTAAGTAACTTTTTCGTGGCTGATTTCTTATTTATGAAAATAGAATTGATGTTAGAACAGGTTACTCCAGACGCTAGGTATACTTCTAAATATGTATAAAAATAAGATATTTCATGACAGCTTTTTAACGCGGTCATAAAATGAGACATATTCTAGATCAACGGAGATTCGGAAAAAGAAGGTGTATTAATAACGGCCCTCGAATTCTTCATTTTCAAGATACCGGATGTCAATTTTCTATAAATGGGGGGTGTCTATAAAGGTCTCTACAAAACGCTAGCCCAAATTCCCGAGGAATTGTTTATGATCTTGGTCACTATTTATAATAATGTTTAATAGTTGTGTTGCGTTTTATTTATGGTTAGCTTTCGCTACTTAATTTAGGTACGTTTTTGTAGAGCACATTAGTTTAGCTTAGTTTCACTCAGAGTTTACACTACATTTGAACTAATCTAAAATTATACTTTGAAATTATCTTGCATAGGACTTTAAAAATTTTATTGTATATTCGACTTTACTACTTAGGTAGGTACTCATCCAAGCACACGCGCTTGTGTGCTGCGAAACTCGGGATTCAGTTGGGAAATTAGGTTGCAGGTTAGGACCCTACGCACATGTATGCTGTTAAGGACTGGTTTGGGGTAAGAAACAAAGTCTGCCGAACTAATGGTTCACTTGCGTATTTATATATTAAAATTTGCTGACCGTTGCACTTTTAAGGTTTATAATCGCATGCGTTGGTCAGTCGCTGTGCTTATAATTTATCTTGAATGTTTATATAATATTTTCCAAGTTCAAGTTCAAGCTTAGGACAGGGTGATATCAAGTTTACGCATTTTAGTAATTCACACATGCTCTTTCTCCGATAACGTTGGACCCCAACGTTTGTCAGGACTTCTATATTAAAAAAAAACAGATCTCAATTCGAGAAGACATATGGAGTCGGGTTACGAATAGTACAGTGACGGGGTGTCTTGGTTAAACTTAACGCTTTTCTCAATCTGCCATTGTATGTTTTATCCGTGATGACATGCCTTGCTTAGCGTGCAGGGGTGTAGTTCGGATGATCCGGGAATCATTTACGTCGGGTAAGAAGAGATGATAAAGAAAGCAGTTAAAACAATAATATTGTCTATTTGTCATGTCTATTGGTCAGAAATATAATGATTCTATTATACCCGATTACTAAGACGCGCATGCTTTCTCGATTTGAGGTGTGGTTTTTTAATTGTTTATAGGGCTTTAGTCACTGTTTAATAAATATAGTTTTTCTTAATATTTTTATTTCACTAAACTTTTTAACTATTTAACAGACTCTACTTAGAAACTTATCTTTCTCAGAACTCTGACAAACTTATCATCGATTTGACTTTTACTAATGCGGTTATGAAACCCTTATACTCAGCAGCCATGTGGATAACCCATTTCCAGGTTTGGGTCAGGAATAAAGGAGTAGAACCTGAAGGCAGCTAGGTAGCTAACCTAGGAGCGGATAGGACCTGAAGGCAGCTATGTAGCTAACCTAAAAGCTGGTTTTAGGTGAGACAAAAGTCTGCCGAACTGAAGGATCGGTAGCGTATTTATATTATAAAAACTGTTGACCATTGCTTGCTTGAGGTTCAAAATCGCTCCAGTTGACTGCTCGTGTTGTTTATAGTTTGTTCTTAATGTTTATATAACAATTTCCAAGTTCAATTTCAAACTTAGGACATGGTGATATTTATTTAGTAGATCACAATACATAATATCATTAGTGATTCTATTAGGTTCTGGATCCAATCGAACCCTTTCTTCTAGCCTTCACTGCCGTCTACGTCTTAGCATGGATTGACATGCCTTGAATCTGTTTGAAGGTCTCATAAGTGATGCGTGCTGGAGCGACTAGGATGGACTTCATGCAACAGAAAGAAACTTATTTTTAAAAATTATCTTGATAATATTACAAATTTATCTCTAAGTTGTATATAAAAGAATAGTTTGTTGAACTTATTTGGCAAACAAATTTACAATAGTTAGCTCTTCAATATTCAAAAGGCGGTTCTGGCTTATACCACAGCAAAATAGTCCTTTAATGCATATTTGTATATCGATAAAATAAAAGTTTATGTAATTTTTTTGTTTATCACTTATTTATGAATACGGTCCTGTATAAGCAAATAATATTTATTTAATAGCAGTTTATATTACTTCTCAGTTTTATTTACAGTGTTGACGTGTGAACAAATTTGCCGACTGTGTATAGCAGTTTGTTCGATTTATTTAAAAAACTTGCTGACTTTGTATATAGAAATGAAATATCCTTGCAACTCTTTCCATATCATATGCCTTTGAGAACCTTATTGTTTTTGTATTATTCCTTTGCAATACCGTCTAGTTTTACTTTTAGTTTTTGCTTAGTTTAATAATTATTTCAAAATATATCCATATTATGTTCTGATTGTTTTATTACTTGATGCAAATATTGAGATCCAACGTTATCGAGGAATATGTGAACTACTAAAATGCATAAAAACTACTAAGCAAATATCACCCTGTCCTAAGTTTGAACTTAAACTTAGAAAATGCTATGTAAACATTCAAGATGAATTATATGCAACGCGAGCGGTCAGCACAAGTGAACCTTAAACCTGTAATGATCAGTAAATTTTATTATATAAATACTCAAGCGAACCATCAGTTTGGGAGACTTTGTCTCTCACCAAAAGCAGTTCTGCTACGTGCTTTTCTTTAATAAAAAAGTTCTGTTTTTTTTTTTGAAAAATTATGGCTTAAATTACACGATGTTAAATGCTTGTGGAGCTATGACGAGTTCCACCAAGATTATTAGCAGTAACCACCTACCGAATTCGACCAGATCTCCTTCACTTGAAGGCACTGAGCGGGATCGAAACGAAAGTCCCGTAGCAAGTTCTTTGGTGTACGTGCAATTTGCCCGCAGCTCCGTCGTGAGGTTCTTTGGGCGCCACCGAATTTGTAACGGACCGAATTGGAAATCCCCGCATTGTTCCCGTACCTTGCTACAAGACCTCAGTTCTTGATGCCCCGCCGGTAAGATTAGCTAAATGAAGTTTCACTAATAAAAAAAAAAGTCTACACGCGCAACTATTGTTGAGCCAAATGAAACAAGGCGGAAACAATGCTATTACTCTTTATTCCATAAGACGCTCCAAACGAGCCACGAAAGTTAAGGTAACAGCGTTCCAACGAAGGGGAAAATATATAAAATTACTATATCACCAATAATTACTTTGTGATGACAAATGGGGGGAAGGGCGCTCTAAACTAATTAAAAGAAAGGGAAACAAAAAAACAATGATGCGCAACATTGAATATTTCCCCAACACCGGGGAACAACACAAAAAAAAGTTAAGACTACACTATTCTAGCATTTAACTGACTTCCTTATCAGCAACTGTCCTATCCCAATGACAATCCGGACACTCCGGAAGGACTAGGCCCGAACTACAGCAGGCCGGTAAACCCACTAACTAAGTTATCTCAAACGTAGAGGCTCCTAACTCCTCGTCAGGATTTTGGTAACTATAACGCCAAAAACTAACACACAACTACATTACCGGACGCCACACTGACGCGATTCCGGAAGTCCACGAATCGTAGCTCATAAATTAAGCATCTCTCGTTTTCTCTTTTTTTTAGATAATTGACCTGCATATTATTATTCTTTTCCCAGATAAGCCGTTAATTCATCTAAACCTGAATAAAAAACAAAAATCAGACACTAAAAACAGAAAGAGCAGGTATGAGACGCAAAAATGTTCACTAGACGATATAAGTAAATACAGTACACTCTCAAATAAAATATTCCGGTAAAAACAGTCAATAAAAAAGACAGGCATATATCAACGCTAAGAAACACTACACATCCATAAACACCGGCATAAACAAGTCGCAAAAAGGTTACAATAATCAGCGCTAAACTACTAAACATCCGCATAAACATAACAATATGGCGAAAAAAAAATATCTTTAAAATCAATACGACACAGTTGGCACCATTAAAATATAAGAATCGTACAATTTGACTCACAATCAGAATTTTTCTCGTAAAACAAAAAAAATTGGTCAAAGGTTAATCGAAATCTGGTATTCATTCAGTGGTAATTAAAATTAGAAAATTGCCCCACGTTGGGCGCCAGAAATTGCCACGCGCTTTTCTTTAATAACAGAAATTCTGTTTTTTTTTTGAAAAATTATGACTTAAATAATTGCCCGATGTTAAATGCTTGTGGAGCTATGACGAGTTCCACCAAGATTATTAGCAGTTACCACCTACCGAATTCGAACCGACCTCCTTCACTTGAATAGGCACTGAGCAGGATCGAAACGAAAGTCCCGTAGCAAGTTGTTTGGTGTGCGTGCAATTTGTTCGCAGCTCCGTCGTGAGGTTCTTTGGGCGCCACTGAATTTGTAAGGGACCAAATTGGAAATCCCCGCTTTGTTCCCGGAACTTGCTAATAGACCTCCAAAGAAGGGAAAAAAATATATAAAATTACTAAATTACCAATAATTACTTTGTGATCACAAATCGGGTGGTGGCTCTATACTAATTAAAACAAAGGGGAATAAAAAAACAATGATGCGCAACATGAAATATTTCCTCAACACCGGGGAACAACACAAAAAAAAATAGTTAAGGCTACACTATTCTAGCACTTAACTGATCTCCTTATCAGCAACTGTCCTATCCCAATGACAATCCGGACACTTCGGAAGGACTAGGCCCCAGCTACAGCAGGCCGGTGAACCCACTAACTAGGTTCTCTCAAGCGTATAGGCTCCTAACTCCTCGGCAGGATTTCTGCCCCTGGATACGGCCCTCTTACTGAGAGGGCACTCTATTCAGTTTTCCAAACAAAAAACACGACAAAAATGGCTGACTTAATCAAGTAGAAGCCGCTTACAATATCCTCGAGCAACGGGTTTTCCGAATGGCCCACACTATACGTTACTCAAAACGAGGTTCCCAAAACCAAAACGCAAATAACTTAGAACTAAGTCGACAAAATCCGCCTTGACTACTTCGAGAAACTAGTCTAAAGCCGACTTTCTGAAACCGCCTCTCTAGTCAAAAAGAACGAGTCTTTTTCTGCCAAACCCGTCTCCCCCAACCATCAAGCACGCGCAGCTACAATTTTCCTGCGACGTCTCTAGTCGAACCAATCAATCGAGTTCCTTTTTCGGGATCGCGCACGCAATATAGATCATCTTTTTAGCTACGTAAAAAGAAGCGACGTCTGCAAGGGTGTATCAAAACTTGCTTATACCTAAATTCCGAAATCCGAATGTTACAGTTCATCAACCCAACTAACCCAAACGTAACTCTTAAAAAATCTATATTATAAAACAGTGACCAAAGACCTGTAAACAATTCAAAAGTATACGTCAACCGAAAAGACACGCACACCTTAGTATTCGGGTACAATATAAATTTATCAAGTATTTGACCAATAGACATAGTTATCGATTTTAACTAAAGTGTCTATTTTGTCATATCTTCTCACCTGACGTAGATCGATCACGGATATAAGCTACATAACCTGCACACCAACCAAGGCCTGGTGTCACGTGATACAGGTCGCATATTAAAGTGAAAATTTTAAAAATTGCAAATTTGGCGTAATAACCCCAAAAACAATTTACCGTCTGCGACCCCCAAGTGTTGCTTAAAAATATCCAAATCTCAAATTTCCAGTTGTCGGAAAAAATTAGAATTATAAAATAACGAAAAAGTCAAAAGTCAAAAGTATTTATTCAATAATATGGACATATACCATTTATACAACAAAATACAGTTCAGGGACACAATGGACTCGCGTCTGTGGGTGCACCATGTATCTTAAGAATTTACAAATACAATAAAAAATAATAAATTCACAATAAAAATTAAAATAATAAATACACACAAACAGTTTTAGCGATTGAGAAGATACATTTAAAGTAGGAGAAATCAGCTTGGTTCAGTAAGAAATACTATTTTTTTTAATTTTAATCAATAAAATCTTAAAGAAAAAGAAAAGTGCCTACAACTTTACTTCAGGATAGGCATCTTATTACAAATAAATTCAGAGTTTTCCACTATCCAACTATCAATTTTGTTATAGTTTATATTGACCCTTATATAATTTGGTAGTAAATTGATAATTTTTGTCAAAATAAATGATATGTGTTGTTGAGTAGAAGAGAATAAAGCTTTCGGAAAATTCAAATTGTTGTTTTTATTTGCCCTAGTTCCCAACAAATGATGACTGATAATCTCGTTAAAATAAGAGTTAGAGTAGCGAAACCTAATAACATTCTTTATGTATAACTGTCTTAGGTGTAATATATTTGCTTCTTTAAAAAGTAAAGTTGTTGAATATCGTTTGCTTTTGAAAGGCATGTATTTTTATGTTACAAAGAGAGATCTCAAGACATTTTTGCATTAGGCCCCCCATGCTGTTATGCCATATGTTAATATCGACTCAACAAGGGCTTGGTAAAGATTTTTAACCATATAGTATGGCAATACTTGTCTTAATTCATCAAATTTATAAAGTAGGCTCCTTAGCTTTTTATTAACAAAGTTTACGTGATTTTGCCATGTCATACATTGATCAAAAAATATTCCCAAATATTTGATATTATCTTTTCTTGTGATTTTTGATTGCATTTAAAAGAAGTTTTTATTCTGCAGTTAACATTATGTAGCACAAAATATTCTTTGTCAGGCAGATCTCTCCTTGTCTTAGAGAAAGTCAAGAAGTGAGTCTTGTCTGGATTCAGAGTTAAAAGATTGGAGTCAAGCCAGTGTTTTATTCGCGCCATGACCACTTCGCACTTGTCAAAGGCACCCCGCCATGTCCTATCCCTTACCAGAAGAGCTGAGTCATCAGCAAAGCATATAATTCTGCCATTCGAGGCCATTTGTGTTATTGAGTTAATATATATTAGGAATAGGACAGGATCAAGCACAGTTCCCTGCGGAACACCACACTCCACCATACCCGGTTGACTTATGCTATCCCGAATTCTGACTATTTGTGTACGATTTGAAAGATATGATTTAAACAGTTTCAGCACGATTCCTCTAATTCCGAAATTTTCGGGTTTTTGCAGTAAAGTGTAGTGCTCCACAGTGTCGTAGGCCTTGGAAAGATCCAGGAAAACCGCCAAAGGCTTATACCTCTCATTAAATACATATTCAATAATAGTTAGATATTTTATCTATTAAGTAACAGTTTCTTGCTTTTACTGAAAATGTTTTAAAATATAATATTTAATATTTTTTATTTTCCTGTATCAAACGTTACTAGCGTACCTGACTAATTATAGCAATCCTATTAAACTTATTACTCCTTCTTCTGCAGGAATAGTCTCTTGTATTTGTTTACTCTAGAACTTGACTTGCGAAAGCCAAACTTTCAATTACTTGAAATACATTTTTTGATACTCAGCTATAAAATGACATTGACATTATCTGGATAGCTATTATAGATATGGGGTACTCGATCAAGTTCAACATTATAGTTGCGTGACTGAAATCGGCGTATTTTTAACAATCCATTGGTTAACAGCAAATCGTGTGCTTCCCTTTACGAACTGCCTTCGCTCCATAATCACTGCACATCCCCAAAATGCCCTTTTAATTTCTGCTTTAAACGGAGCACGAGCGATCTTTTAGAACATGTGACAGTCGGGCCGGATACAGTGTATATTGGGTTGCGTGCTACGGGCTACTTTATGTATTTTAATGTTTTATATTTATGGGGCAATGTACCAAATGAAATGGAGCTAGAATTCTAGGAGTTTTAGCATTGTCAGTGTTCGAAAATATCTGTAAGAATTGGGGTGAAAATAATTAATTAATCTGTCGTATCAATACTAACTACGTTTAATTAATCCAGACCTCTGGCAAGGCAATAGTCCTTAGGACAAAGCTTCATACAGAGAAAGGAATATTTCATTAAACAATGTAAGGTTAAAAATGTCAAATAAAAATGGCTCAGAACATTTAGAAAACAATAAAGAGATTACTTACATACAATAAAATTTATAATATGTGAAATGGTCGTACATAATGTCCCTGGAGTCACACCGGTTAAGTTGCGATACAAAAGTACTTTTGTGATTCATGTTGCCTCTCTGATACCCTTTCCTCTTACTGTCAGCTGAAGTATTGGTATCATCATCCAGCCATTATCTTGTCCACTGTTGGACGTAGGCGTCACGCAACATTGCCCAATTTCATCGGTCCTGAGCCACTTGCATCCAATTTATCTCCACTCCCTTTAAGTCGTCCGTCCACCTAGCTGGTGGCCGCCCTCGATTTCGGTACGCTTCCTCTCTTGGTCTCCAGTCAACAATCCTTTTTGTTCACCGCCCATCGGAGATTCTTTACACGTGGCCGGCCCAGTTCCATTTTAAGTGATTTATTCTCGTCATGACGTCGGTCACGCCAGAACGTTGCCTTATTATGTTGTTGGCAATCCGGTCCCTCAATGACACTCCTAACATCGCTCTCTCCATCTTCCTTTGTGCTATTTTGATTTTATTTCGAGATTGTTTAGTGAGCGTCAGTGTCTCAGCACCGTAGGTCAGAACCGGGCGAACACACTGGTCAAAAACCTTGCGTTTCAGGCATACGGGAATGTTGGATGTAAAGACGTGTTTCAGTTTTCCATATGGAGCCCAGGTCAAACCAATTCTCCTGCTAAGTTCGTGTGTTTGGTTGTCTCTATTCACTATTTACTTTTATTACATGACCCAGGTATTGATAAGAGGAAACCTGTTCTATTCAACATAATACAATTGCTCATTACAAGGTTTGTCATGTATTTAGTTTTAGACAGGTTCATTTCCAATCCCACCTGACGTGAAACGTTGTTAAGTTCGTCCAGCATTTTACATGCATCGTCTATTCTGTCGGTAATTAAGACTAGGTCGTCCGCAAATCGTAGACGACTTAACTGCTCTTCATCAACCTTGATACTCGACAAGTTCAGTTGGTCCGTCTGCACACACACACTTCAGAAGGATCGTGAAAAGCTTTGGTGAGGTCGTGTCTCCTTGTCTGACTCCCCTTCCTATTTGGAATCTGTTTGTGTCGTCATGTGCTCTTACGTTAGCTGTGGCTGTTTCATATATATGTTTTATCAGTGAGATATATCTGTGGTCGATTCTACATTCCGCCAAGGCTCTCGGCATTTTGTCCTGATGGATGGAATCAAATGCCTTCCGGTAGTCCACGAATATTACGATCAGGGGATTATTGTATTCTATGGTTTTCTCGACTTATATTTTCATTATCAGAAGATTGTCATTTGTTCCAAAGCCCTTTCGAAATCCCGCCTGCTCTCTCGGTTGGTAAAGGTCGAGTTTAGGTCCTAAGCGATTGGTAAAGAGTTTATAAACATGATATAGAACACTGCTCGGGCGGTAGTTGTTAAACTCAGTGCTGTCACCTTATTTGTGTAAAACGATGATAACAGCATTGCGCCATAGCTCCGGGGTTGTTCCTCTAAGCAGGCATTCTGTGAATAGTCTGCTAAGAGCCTGCGGGATACATCTTCCGCCTGCCTTAATCACCTCTATCATTACTCCGTCGTCTCCTGGTGCCCTGTTGTTTTTCATTTGTCGTAGAGCACTATCAACCTCAGATGTTGTTATATCTGGAATGTCTTCGGAGCCTTCGTTTTGCACATATGGAATGGTTATGACGCGGTGTCCGGGGCGTCTATAGAGCTCCTCATAGAACTTCTCCAGAATCCGTAGTATTTCCTCTTTATTCGTAGCGATTCTGCCTTCTGTATTCCTCAACATCGTTATATTATTTGAGCCTGGGCTGAGATTTTCCTTAGTCCCTTCAGACTCTTATTTGTTTTAATCACTGACTGTATTTCCCTGGTATTATGTTGTCTTAGGTCTTTTCTGATTGCCGTGGAAATAGTTTTGTTGCGTTGTCTTAATTCGTTCAGATTTATGTTTTGTTCTCTTCTTATTTCTACGCGTCTTTTCATTAGGTTTTTAGTTTCTATGCTGAGCTTTTCTGGACCTGTCCTTCTCTTGGTGCAATGTTGTTCTTGGGCATTCTTTAGTGCATGAATTTAAATTCCGTTTATTCTATTTATATCATGCTCGCCCGTTATGTCTCCATCCAACAGGTCCCTCCTGATCTGTTCCTGGTATGCGTCCATATCTCTTATCTCTCATATTGCATTGGTAGTTTTAGACAATATTTTGCGCCGTTCATTTTTGATGCTTATTCGCACCTTGGCTCTTACTAGCCTGTGGTCACTTCCCAATGAAAAGCTGTTGAGGACAGAAACGTCCCTGATGATATCTCATCTGTCCGTAATTATGTAGTCGATCTCGTTTCTGGTTGCACTGTCGGTCGTGGCTCATTCATGTCCATTTTCGTTGGGGGGAGTTCTTGAAAAAGGAGTTCATTGCGTACATGTTATGCTGCAACAGATATTCCAAGAGCATTGTGCCACTTTCATTACTTAATTTTGTTGGTGTCTCTTGATACGCTTTAGTTACGCCGTCGTAAAACTCCTCCATTTCCTCTTCACTATGCGTACTGGTAGGAGCATAGACCTGTATGATTTTCAAGCTATTATCAGATAAATAACACAACACAACTCATTTGAATAACACTCTTGTCGACTTTTTTATTGATGATGAAACCGATACCGCCTCTTCTTGCCTTCGCTTCGCCAACATAGTGAAACATATTTCCTGACCTTAGAGTTAGCTGCTCTTCTCCCTTTCTTCTTACCTCGCTCAGTCTCGTCACTCCGGGGATTCTTCGCACCATCTGACTGCCCTTCTTTTTGTCCGCTACCGTAAACAAAGGTCTGCAGGCTACTGGAGACTGAGGGCCGTTACCTTTGTTCGTTACTCATCTGTTACTTTGGAAGGGAAGGGGGGGGGGGGGATAGCCATATTTGCTACAACGCTGGCTAGTGCGGATTGATAGCTATCCTTTTCGTATGTATGAATCTTAACTTATGGTTATACCGCCATTTACTCGGTCGTCAGGGCCTTGTGTGTGGGATCAGGGTGCACCAAGTTCTTTCTGGACGGAGGGTGAGGATGGCTTTTTTTGTAGGAGTGGCTATAACATGCGCTTCACTACCCCTTACACCCCCCAAGTATTGGTATAGGTAAACTAAATTTTTGACGGGATAAGTAATGTGGCTCAGGTTGTACCTCCAAACCAGATACACTAAGTTCATATTTTCAAACTTTGAAACAGCGATTCACAGCAATCTCTGATATTTAGGAAAAACATTGTAGATTTCTGTTCTTTGTCGACCATTTATTGAGCGCAGATTTCAAATGTCATCTTAATGTTCATCTTTCTGTCGATGAACATGGGCACATCTCAGACACATTCACCATTAATGCGGTAGAGCCTCAGAGCGCAATACTTTCACTAACTATGTTCCTTATCTATATTAATGACATGCTCATCGAAACGAATAATCCTGTTTACAGTTTTGCAGATGACAGTACCCTTGTTCTTCTAATTTAAATCAGAAAAATCTTTGCCAGCGACTGAGACTTATCACCGGAGACAGGAGCAGATTACAATCAAGATCTGAAGATAGTTCGAATCTGGGACGACAGGAATTTGGTCCAGTTCAATACAGCAAAAACCAGAGCAGCCACGTTTACCAAGAAAACCAGGTCCTGACATCATTATGGCAGGATCGACCATTCCTTCATCCTCGTCAATCAGACTACTGGGTGTCCCGGCCAACAGCAATATGTCCTGGCATGAGCACGTTGCTAACATCGCAAAATTAGCCTGGCAGAAGCTTGGTGCGCTATTTCGCAAAAAAAATTTTATACGCCACAGCAGCTGCTCTTGCTCTACAAAGCGCAAGTAAGACCGTGCTTAGAATATTGCTCACACATCTGGGGTGTCACACCTAAGCACAACCTAATGCTGTTGTATTCCATTCAGAAGAGAGCTGTGCGTCTCGTCGGCGACCCGGAGATATCCTGGGATCTGGATAGTCTGGAACACCGCAGATATGTGATATCCCTGTTTTACAGATATTTCCAGGATTGTCCCTCATCATCCCGCCCTCAGCAACGCCTGTCAGACAGTCGCGACAGACGACAAGAGCGCACCCGTTCGTTGTACAGCTGGTAACCTCTATAACGTCGTTTTACAAGGACTCCTTTGTCTGGCGCACTGCATCATTGTGGAACTAACTCCCAGTACATCTTTCTCCCTTATTTCAACCTACAACCAAAGATGCATAAAAATATATCTTTGCTACAATTATTCAAGAACTGTGTCAACCAACATCTTCGTACATAGACCGCTCGTCGAGTGCTATAGGATCTCCCTTTAGTGTGTATGCCACTGCCATAAAAAATAATAATAAATTAAGAACTTAGGAATAAACTTACCTCTAATTTGTTTGGGTTAGTTTGGGTTAATTGACTTGAAATAGATTTTATGCCAAAGAATAGTAGAAACATCAACAAATTGTGTAATCTTTCCCCTAATATTAACCGGAGCTTAGACGTTAACATATAGAATAAACACTGTAGGTTGGAAAAACTCAATCCATTGGCACAAAGAGACTGATTATCTCAGATGACTAAATACTTAAATAAATTTTCTAATCTGACGCAATAAACAACGACTTAAACTTGATACTATTAAATAATCGAAAATTCAAGGCCCTTTTGTCATTGATCTGTTTCCATAAATAAAAACCCTGTACTTCATTTATCATAAAATACCTACAATAGGATGCTGTAAGTCTCGGTCGACGGTTTATTTATTATTTATTACTCTCTAATGAGCGATTCGATTTAAAAAATAAAATTGGCAATAAATAAATATTTCCTTGAACGTTAAGCCGATTACCCATTTTAAGTTAATTGACGTAAAATACCTCCCTATATATGCAAAAAACTTATTCCCAGCCGAGACCACTATCTTTAAAATGCGAAATTTAAAATAAAATCACATCCGCAGATGGCATCGGCAATGATGCCAATATAATCCGTTATAGGTGCGGCTGGATCACGTTTCTACCTCCATTTTGTGACTAAATCACGATCCATAAGATTTGTTTATCTGCAGTATGCGGGTTTTTAGTGGTTTTGCCTTGATATCTTTGACGGAAAAAGGCTGCTATTGGAATAGCGAATATGCATACGAATCTATTTAAGGTAAAAAAATAAATTAGAGATTCGAGTAAATAGCGAATAATTGTAAAACATATAATAATGATAATGATGGTTTTTCGTTATTCATAACTCCTTAGAGAAAAAAAAATAAAAACCTAAGCTATTGCAGAATTCATGGCGGAGTCTAGCTGCGGATGGCCACTCTACTGTATCACCATGTTCCACATAATGAATTCATTAATAAAATATAATAGATGGCACCGATAGAAGGATAAAAAGAAAACATCTTAGATAAAAGGTGGAATTAACTAGATAGCAAGTAAGGATTTTCTTTGACTCTAATTTTTAGGGGTGTTACCTTCACTCCAGAATTAGAGGAAACTGAGAGTGAAGAGAGTTAAGCAAAAATCAGAAATTAATATCATAAAACAAAAAAAAATGCCCACACAAATGCTTAGGCCAGAACAATCTATTTGCGAACCGTACAAATTAGACCCTAAGCTCAATATGTCAGAGAGAAGGAGTGGGTTATTTATATAAGGCGGCACTGACTTAAAGACGACTTAAGTCAGAAAGTCCTTAAGTTGGGAAGTGAAGCTCGTTTCGGCTTAAGCTTCGCACATCGAAAGAAAATTGAGCAATTTAAATTCATATTCACTAATGAAATAGATACGCGATGAAATAAAAAGTTGGGCGTCAAAAATTGTTTAAGAAAGTTGAAGAGAATGATAAAAAAAACAAAAGTAATTAGCATAATTCGATTATCGTGCCAAAGAAACTCGGAACTAATATCCTAAAAATGCATTAATAAATTGAACCAACAATACAATAAAAGGTGTATCATTGACGCCAAAAGAAACAGGTCAAAACAGTACAAGTTTACTTACACAAATCCTATTTAAATGCATAACAAATATACAATACAACAATTACATATTGCATGAACCGCCTGCTGGTACCCTACACTATAGGTGTGCATCCATCTAATGATATTAGATATAACGGATGCTGTGCTTAGATCCATTCGTTCTGCATCGAAGGATGAAAATCTCTGTGCAGTTAGACGTTCACCAGCCATGGAGCGCTTTGGTTCTCATCAGCATACCGTGTTTAGGGTACCAGCAGGCGGTTCATGCAATTGCATTGTATACTTGTTATGCATGAGCACTATGTTACAGCTAAATGGAATAAAACAGGTGAAGCTTAGTTGATTTCTTTGAACTGGCGAAGGCAGCTTTAACCCTTTCGTCGGCAGTGGGAAGCCAATTTCCCACCACCAACTACCTCATCTGTGAGGCACATGACACACTAAATTCTTAATCTACGTGTGGCGCTATCTTTTTAACACATCAAAAACTATTATCAAACCACAAACACTCGCATATGCAGGTCATTTACAATATGATATATCTGTTGCTGTGGATAAGCACGTTTTAGCTCTTTGTTCTATGCAGATTTCGTGTATTATCTTAAAAATCCGAAAATACCGTCGCCATCAGGTAAGAACTAAGCTTGTTTTAGGTTTTTGGGTTAGACTTATTACTTACTGGCTTGTTTTTGTGTACATTTCTGTATCATATGTTGATTTAGTATTTGAAAGATATAAATATCTGAGTGAGAAAAATAGTTCCCACTGCCCATATGAATTTTTATGTGGGGTATATCTTTCCCACCGCCCAAAAATCGATTATATTATCTATAAACCTGTTGCAGGTATATGGGACTTAGAGAGTTCTCAACACCGTGAACAAGCTCTTCAGTACTTATCTATTTGGCCTTCCAGATAATGAGGAAAAATCGGGCGAAGAATCAGATGATGATGCGAACGAAGAAATGAATATTTTAGAATCCATTGAAGCAAGCGGTAGTAATTCTCCATCCACTAGTGGAAGTCGTACATCAATACTTGCCAAAACTCACACACCGATACCTACCGAAACGCATGGATCCATACTTGACCGTCCCACAAATGACTTCTTGGATCGTTCACAATTGTCACCACTGCTCGAAGAAGTAAATGATACATATGATGATACTGAAACGATTGAAGAGCCATCCGTCTGGACAAAAAATTGCGAGATAGACGTCGGCTTTTCTGAACCCGCTGAGTTTAGCGTCCGAATGCCTCCTCATGCAAAGGAAATAGACTATTTCCATGAAATATTTAATGAATCTTGGATCTTATCGTTGAGCAAACTAATTTATATGCATCACAAGACCGGCCAAGAAAAAGTAACATAATAGAAGGCCCAGGACCAGTCCCGTCTCCAGGGGTGAGGCGGCGAGGCAGCCGCCTCGGGCGGCCGATTTTTAGGGGCGGCCGTTTTTATTTTTTCTATAAAGTTTTAATGTGTTTGTATGTAACACGGTAAGCACTCTCGCAATGATTTTTTCGCATCTACTGAAATGTTTGATCTAAAAACCCGTACGAAAAACAAAATTAGGCAAATTATTTACAAATTTAATGCTGCCCGCGGCGGTCTTTTAACACGGCACAAAATAATTTTCTAATAATCCTAAGTCTTGAACCTAATAAGGTTGGCTTTAGTTTAAATAAGTGGGGACACGAAAAAGTATATATATAATGTATTATTTCATAGTTAACTCGCTAGTTAATATGTAAATTTTAAAAAATGTTATTAAAATTTTCCTAATTTCATTCGGAATCTTTTTATACAAATAAATAGTATCGTTATTTGGTATTCATCTAAAACAGTGGAAGCCAGTGAGCTAAGGCTCTAGGGCGCCGCCCTCCCTACTTGGATAATTAAATATTTAAAGTAGTATCAAAAAAAGGGAAACTGTATGTAACGAAATCTATTTTTTTTTAATGAAATATTTTCTCTTGCTGACTCTACAACTACGCGTGAGTCTTGGCCGCATCCACTTTTGCCCACCAGCTCTGTCTTCTTGTGCTTCCATTTCGTATTGTGTTATACCCATTTTTCTTAAATCCTCCATAACTGCGTACTTCCATTTGCTCCTAGGCCGGCCAACAGATCTTCTTCCCTCTGGCCTTTCATGGCATATGATGTTCAAAAGCATTTGCTCATCACTTCTAAGAACATGTCCCGCCTATCTAAGTCGACTAGACTTGATCCACCTTACTATATTTCCCATGCCGTATAGTTTTTCTAGCTCGTTATCTTTTTGGCGTCTCCACTCTCCTGTTATACTGTCCCTGCATGGTCTTAATATTTTTCTTTCGAAGATTAACAGCTTATCGATTTCTCGTTTGTTTAGGATCCATATCTCGCTACCATATCGTGTAACAGGGCGTATTAAGATCTTATACATTTTTACCTTAGTTCCTCTCGTAAGTAGTTTGGATCTAGAGAATATAGTTAGTGCATAAAAGGCTCTGTTTCTCGATGCGATACGAGCAGCTGCGTCTTTTTCATTCCTGTTGTCGTCTGTTATTGTTGCTCCTAATAGTTAAACTCTTTTACGACTTCAAAATTGTAATCATTAATAGTTATATTTTGTCTTATCCTTTGCCTCGGATTCTTGGTTACCATGTATTTAGTCTTGGCCTGGTTGATCTTTAAACCCATTTTTTGAGCTTGAGTTTCAAAAGAAGAAAACACATCCTGAACATCTCTGGTATTATGCGCAACAGCATCTATGTCATCGGCAAAAGCTATCACGAGTTTTGCGCCATCCATAGCGAAACCTAGTGTTAGTTGCAGGGAGACTTTTTTCATGACCCAGTCTAACGCAAGGTTAAAAAGTAAAGAAGATATAGGGTCTCCCTGCCGCAGGGCTGTGCAGATATGAAATGTTTCTGACGAAGCATTCCAAACTCGCACCTTTGCTCTCGAGTTTTCAACGCACATTCTGCTTATGTTTATTAACTTTAATGGTATTCCCATCTCCCTCATTTCATACCAGTTTGATTGAGTCTTACGCCTGTTGCAAATCCACAAATATTTGATGTATATTTTTATTGTACTCCCAACATTTCTCCATGATTTGGCCGACTGTAAAAATGTGGTCTATAATGAACCTGCCTCACCTGCCTGGTCGAAAACCGCATTGATAATCGCCCAGTTTTTCCTCAGCATGTGGTATTAGCTTTTTTCTTCAAACGTCAGTAAATCCGTCATTACTCGACTGTGTAGGCGGCCGTGAAGTTTTGTTTTTCCTCCGCCGGAGCTTTACTTTTCACTTTTCCGCCGGCGGAGGTAAAAGTGTTACCATAGCAACATAGATACAAACAAACAACAAAGCAAGCGTCAACAACTCAAGAATTGTTAAACTAAAATTTGTATTTATCACTCAATTTGTGCACTGCATTTCTAAAAATCACTAATTTTAGGAACAAATTGGTTATTAACTTAATCGAACTTACTCAATAATTGCTTATCAATACGGAATTAAAACGCAATCGGAGACCCAATTTTTAAAAAAATAACTATTGTTGACAGTGTCCACTGACAGCTTTATGTTACATTACTATAGCAACGACCTGTGCCTATTCACTGATACCGGTCTAAGCCGCCTTGCAAATCAACTTATCTTTGATATTAATTATTATTATTACTATTAAAAAGAGACGTTTTTGCATTAATTGGTCGACATTTGAAGAAAAAACAGCATATTTTATGTGGAGGAAAAGTTACTTTTCATGGCTTGCTCTCTATTACCAGCCTCACTCCGTTAGGCTGTTAAACACGAGCGCGCCATGAAAAGTAACACTTTTCCTCCATATAAAATATTATACTATTGCACTAGGATCAACGATACTATCCTATAAGCGGTGTTTACTAACGATATACCTCTATAATTACGACAGTCCGCTATCCTTCCTTTTTTATGGATGGGTATTATTATGCTGCTGTTCCGTTCGCTTGGCATCTTTTCATGGTTCCATATGTTCGTTAAGATATGGTACGTATCTTTTTCTACAGCCTAAATACTAAATTGAAATGAAATCGCAAAATCGACGAATGCCGTGGATCCTTATTTTGCGCTCTAGCGCGAACATGGAAAAGGAAATTCTCACTTTTTCCGTCTAGTGTGCTGAATGGTCATGGAAACCGAAGATAAATAAATGACAGTCGTGCGTTTGTTACAGTTTGTTGCTGGCAATCCTATTCTAAATATGCCCAAAGCCCGAACATAATAGGTTTGTTCTAGCAGCGATTTAAACCCAAACCAAACCAAATCCAAGCCAGCGAAGTTTGCGCATTGCAATATAAGCGACACTTAAATCGCTATGCGCAAACTCCGCTGGCTTGGATTTGGTTTGGTTTGAGTTTAAATCGCTGCTAGAACAAACCTAATATGTCAAAACTGACAGTCATTTGCAAATTTCAGAATAAGTATAAAGAAAAATGTGCATTTAATTTTAAAAATGCGGCTGTAGAAAAAGTTCTGTGTGTTTTTCGAGCGCAAAGTAAGATTGCCGTTTTCGAAAGATTCTTTCTCAAGCGGCAATCCGTTATTTTGCGCTCTAAATACACAAATAACTATTTTGTGTAACGAATTTCCGCCGTTCTTTAGAAGTTCCGCATTTATTTCGTCTTCACCTGGCAATTTGTAATTCTTTAACTTGCTGATGGCCCTTTTGACTTCCACTAGTGAAGGTGGTTCCAAATCCAGCTCTGCCGTATAGAAACATACGTTTTGGTCATTTTTTTAATCTATCTATCTGCTAAGCAATTTAGAAAAATACTGCCTCCATCTTTGTATTATATCATCCTCTAAGGTCAGCAGTCTTCTAGTATCATCGTCTACAAAATTAAATTCCGTTAAAGCTTGTCCCGTCTTTTCCGCTCTTATTCTTCTATAGAATTCCCTTGCTTGATTGTTGGCGTTGTTTTCCTCTACTTTTTTCACTTTTTCTTCCAGATGTTCCTTCTTTTTTATTCTTAGTAGTTTTCTGGCATTGGTACGTGCTGTAGTAAAAGCATCTTTGTTTTCGTTCGTGGGGTTTTCCAGGAAGGTTATTCTCTTTTTGGTTTTTTCGTCCAATATGCTTTCACACCCTTGGTCGTACCATCCAATTATGCGACTTCCTGTTGTTGTTCCTAGAGTTTCATTAGCCGCTTCCCTTCCTATTGTTTTTACTTCTTGCCATTCTGCTTCCACGCTTTCTACAGTAATTTCATATTGTAGCATTTGCATTTTGCTCTTGATTGCTTCCTTGTATTCTTCTACCTTTTTAAGTCTATTAAACTTGTTTATATCCCATTTCTTCCTTTTTTCCTTCATGTTTGATCCCTTGGTGGAGAGTTTCTCTTTTAGTTTAGATCTTACCAGAAAATTATTTTGAGTCGCTATCCGCCCCCCGCATACTTCTAACATCTTCTATATTACTAGAAAAAGTCCATCTATTAAGATATGGTTTATTTGGTTTTGTGTGACTTCATCGTTTGATACCCATGTTATTTGGTGGATGTTCTTTCTTTGGAACTGAGTGCTCTTGAGGGACATGTTACTTGCTATTGCAAATTCTGCTAATCTGTTATATTTATCGTTTGACACGTCATGAAGGCTATGTCTTTCAACTACATGCCTTAGGTGGTCTTCTTTCACTAACTGGGCGTTGAGGTCGCCCATTACGATTTTTATATTGTTCCTAGACGCTGCTTGATAGTCCTGTTCTAATAGCTCGTAGAATTCATCTTTTTTTAATCGTTCGCTTGATTCGCTGGGGCGTGTACTGAGAACAGGGTCAAGTTGTGCCACCTGCCTTTTACTCTAAGTATGCACATTTTGTTATGTACCGGTTTAAAGGCTAAGATAGCTGTTCGATACTTGCCGCCAACAACAAAACCACATCCGAATTCGTGTAAATTTTCGGAACCTGACCAAAACACTAGCGAGTTCTGCATTTGAATACTGCCGGTGCCTGTCCACCTGATCTCCTGTAATGTCTATCCTATAGTGTTCCAATCGCCTAATTGCTCTTGTCGCTATGCCTGGTCTATGCCAATTTAAAACATTCCATATGTCCAGCAGAATATCCTTATTTCGTTGCTTGGATCGATTGTCCTGGTAATCCGTCCATTTCCGAGGCAATAGTGCCTGACTCGTAGCGTGAAACTATTTCTATATGCAGGTTGCTGGCATGCAGTAAAATGAAATATTTTTGCTGGTCGAATTTCTAATTTATCATTTTAGGCCGTTTGACTTTGACAATTGTCAAAAATTTCGCCTGCGGCGCATTTTGCCGATTCTGGCGCCTTGCCACGAATATATATAAATGTTTCGATTTTGCGTCCCCTGAGCAGCACTGCCTCTTTAACAAGTCATGAGCCACCACTGTTCTAGAACGGACGAAAGTTCCTTATCTGGTCAGTTGTAAGGGGCGGCCAAATCCTGCACGCCTCGGGCGGCCTAAAGTCTGGAGACGGGGCTGCCAGGACCTTTAAATAACTGGAATGATACATCCAAGGAAGAAATCAAAGCTTTTCTAGGAGTGATGATTATAATGGGCATCCACCAACTTCCTCACATAGCAAACTTTTGGTCAAGTCATCGATTCCTCGCGGTTCCTGCCGTTGCCCAAGTCATGTCATCCAAGAGGTATAAAAAAACTTGTAGAGAATATTCATCTAAATGACAATACAAAGGCTATTCCAACAGGTGAGCCAGGATATGATAAGTTGTATAAGGTAAGACCTCTTATAATAAAGCTCAATAATTCTTTTTGTGAGCCATACAAACATTCAATGTCCTTGGCTGTCGACGAATCAATGATCGCCTTCAAAGGACGTTCTTCAATAAAGCAGTACATGCCCATGAAGCCCGTGAAGCGGGGGTATAAAGTTTGGTGGTTGGCAGACTCCACTACAGGGTATATCTGTAAATTTGATATATACATTGGCAAGAATACCAACTTAGAAACGGATAATTACGGTTGGGGTGAAAGTGTAGTTATAAATCTCACATCAACTTTAAAAAATAAGAACTGTCTTGTAGCATTTGACAATAATTTCTTTAGCTCTGTCAGTCTTCTGAGAAAACTACTACAGGACGAATATATGCTCTAGGTACAGTTCGGTCAAATAGAAAGAACTTGCCAGATATGTTCAAAGACAAAACCAAATTGAAACGCGGTCAACTAAACGAGAAGTATTTGCAGTCAAGTGGATGGATAGTAAATTTGTCTATGTTATTTCAAACTATTTTTGTCCTAAAGAAACAACGACTGTGTTGAGACGAAATAAGACAGGAGAAAGAGAAACGGTTTATTGTCCCAAAGTTGTAACTGAATATAATAAAATCATGGGAGGCATCGATAAATTTGATCAACTTCACGAAAGGTATGCTATTGGTCGAAGGTCTACAAAATGGTGACACCGTATATTTTATTATCTGGTGGATATGGCTATTGTCAATTCATATATACTTATGAATACAGCTAAAAAGGGACCTGCGGTCAGTTGACGTTCAGGACTAATTTGGCAAGACAACTAATAGACGGGTATACCTACCTCCAGAAAACGTAGAAATAAGCCTGTGCTATTTCTATCAAATTAACGTGAGGTTCCAGAAGAAGTTCGTTTATCAGAGGTTGGTAAACATCTTCCCATTTAAAATACATCTTACAAAAGATATAGGCTTTGCAGTACAAAAATTGCCGAAAAAAGAACAAGGTACACGTGTTCTTCATGTCAAGTACCATTATGTATCCAGCCATATTTCAATCGGTTCCACGGGAGATAGGAAGTTTTTTCCAAACATCAAATGTGTCTGAACCATTTGTTATTTTATTCTTTTATTTTTTTCTAATAACTGAAATATAAAGACCTATTACCGATGTATTTTTGTAGTTTTGTTTCATTTTTAACACGATTATTTCGGATCCTATATGGGCAGTGGGAATATAACTTCCCACTTCAAATAGCCGTGGGAGGGGGCAAATGTGAATAGAGCAATTTAACAAAGGCCTAATTATGTACCAATTTTTACAAAAAAGTTTTAAAATTGTGTTTCATTCTTTCACGCCCATGAAAGGGTTAAAATATTAAAGAAAAATTCACTTATAAAAGGAGCGTTTCTTAATATTTCCTACAGGTATTTAAATATTGAATTCCTGTAAAAACAAAATTTAATTATGTAACGATACTAATATTAGACAATCAGTGTTTACACCAGAGGTGATCACGCAAGGCTTCTACTTCTTAGCCCACTAGAACTGGATATCAATTAATTACATCCTAATTACGATCCTTGAAATAAGTAACTCTAAGTCATCTACGGCTTGACTATTTTTAAAGAAAGTTGTATTTAAATCTGAGGAATCGCAGTAATAAAAACTAGATTTCTAACATCTTTATCTCCGTAGACGTGTGAAGCTCCAAAGAGCTCCCGGCAGAAAGTGTACGCCAACGACCACAGAAAGGCAGAATGTAAATGAGACACAAAAATAATTTACTAGATTGTAGAGGGACGGACTCTTCCTACTATTAAGGAGAACTTCTTCAAAACAAGTTGAAAAACCAACATACTGAAGTTTTCACATAAAATGAGGCAAATACAATGAGGGATCAAAAGAAAAGAATCGGAAATACTAAATAATTACCTATTAAACAGTAGTGTTCCGTTAATTAATGCCCAGAAATCAGAAAAAAAAACTATTTTCTTGAAAGTAGTGATGGGGCAATTAAAAGATATGAAAAATCAGTTTTACCTGTTTAATGTTCACTGATAGACCAATAAAAAGTTAAAAATAAATATCCAGGGAAAATCAGAAATAAAAAAAAAAAACAATTTACATATACAGAGTGATTGGAAACCCACTGATGCTGGATTTCTTGCCTTAAGAGTTGTTTAAAGCGAGACTTCTAGCTAGCAGTACAATATAAGATCACAATTAAAAAGTAGAGTTTAGGCTACGGGAGACAACTAAACCAAAAAACGAAGCAAGGTATAGCCTAAAATTCCAAGGTACAGGATGAACGGTAGATCTGCTCAAAAAGACACCGAAAACTTTTCCGTCACAACCACACTGTCTGCTTCAGTGGAGAACTTACCAAAAATTGACAACGGGACCATTTCTTGAATCGAAGCCAATATAAATTCAGTTTTCTGCCTGTCATTGTTGATAACACTACTAATTGATCGAGCCTCAAAATACAGATTTGTCCAGCACGGCAATCGTCCAAGACGGTGAATTACCAGATCCTATTTTAATTAATTACACAACCTAGTCCTAAGAAAAACGATTATTAAACTGGACAATGATCTAAAACATTTTACCAGTACAACGCGTTGCTTGACCCGCGCAGTACCCACCTAGTCTGACGAGCATTTAAAGATCCTTTACAGGCGTAGCCGACTATATCAAAATGGGCCTCTCCTATTGGTCAATTCATCTCGTATTACGATGTGTCTTCGTGTCAATTTCTCGCAAGAGCTCTCGTGGTGTAGAGGTTTAGATCGTTGGCTCTCACCTAGAACACGCGGGTTCGAACCCCGCTGCTTTTTTTTTTTTTTTTAACGATTATGTTTCTAAACAGCTTTTTTTCTTGATTTTGGGTATGTCTTGGGTTAGATTGAGTTAGCACCTGGTTAGTTTCCTTTTCTTGAGCCCCTGTAGCGAGCGAAGCGAGCGAAGGGCCATGCGGATCGACCAATAGGAGAGGCCGATTTTGATATAGTCGGCTACGCCTGTAAAGGATCTTAAAATGCTTCTGACGATATCTCGACTTTTCGGAAATATAGCGTCAACTAACTAATAAAACACATGACCCGAAATAAGAAAACTGCAGTCATAGACGTCGAATTTACTGAAGGCAAATACTATGTAATTATATCACATTTCAAAAACAACATTCTATAAAACCATGATCATTGACAATAATTACTTTAACTAATATTAACAAAAATTTACAAAAATATTCACAATTGATCATGATAATTGAACTTAACCTAATTTAAACTATGACATTGAGACTTGAATTGAGAGTGAGAAATGCCAGTGAAGTCACAGCCAACACCATTTGCCAATCTGAAAAAACGGCCCAAAGGACTATTATACATATAGTTTGTTTGGTGGTAAGGGATGTGGAAAAGATCATTATTTCTAGTGTTTCGGCTTGGAATTCGGAAATTGATACTGCTCAAAAGATCAGGACAGTGCAAGTCACCCGAAATCAGTTTAAACAATGTGCATAAATCAGAAATCTCTCGATCACCTTCCAAACTCCTTACATTGCACACTGCCGTTATAGCCTGATATGTCCACCGTTCTCCAGGAATATGAAGTCTAAACCCACAATATCTCAGAAACTTCTTCCGTATAGCTTCAATCCTGTCAATATGCACCCGGTAAAACGGCGACCACACAGGAGATGCATAATTGAGCAATGACTTCACTAAGGAAATATAAAGAATTCGTACCGAAGACACAGATAGCTCAGCAGAATTGCGCAAAATAAACCCCAACCGGCTCAATCCTCTAGAAACAAGTGAATTAATGTGGGATTGAAATGAAAGCTTACTATCCGAAACCACCCCCAAGTCGGCAATGATATTGACCCTGTTCAGCCCTGTGGAGTTTATATAATAATTAGATATTATTGGCGACTTCCTCCGTGAAAACGTTATGCAATGGCACTTCCCAGTATTCAGAGACATCCCATTCCGAACAGACCATGCAACCAAGGTATCAATGTCAGCCTGAATTTTGTCACAGTCCTCAATACTCACAATTTTCAAATAAATTTTCAGATCATCAGCAAAAAATAGTGCTTTACAGTGTTTAAAGCACTCAGTAAGATCTAATAGATATAAAATAAACAAGTATGGTCCAATATGGGACCCCTGCGGAACTCCGGACAGAACCGAAATCTGTTCTGAACAAAAGTTTTTTATTTTAACAAATTGGGTTCTACCAACCAAATAAGTAGAGCCACTTGACGAGCCAGCAAGGAAACACCAAGGCTTCAAGTTTTGACAGTAACATAGAATGGTTAACACAATCAAAAGCCTTGGAGTAGTCTGTATAAATTGAGTTAATTTGAGAATGTTCCTCAAAAGTCTGCAAGATGTCTTGTTGATATAAGAGTAGATTGCTAACTGTTGATCTTTGAGGAACAAACCCATGCTGTCTAGTATCAAAAATTCCCTTACAATGCCAAAGAATAGATGGTATTAACAATTTCTCAAAAAGTTTAGGAATTGATGATAGAATACTTATTGGTCGGTAGTCTCCAATATTATTTCGATTTTCACTCTTAAATACAGTAACTCTGTAGCTGGAAAGCCACACTTCGGGGAACTTGTTGTCCACGATGGACTTGTTAAACAGTATGTGAAGAGGCTTTCACAGTGAGTACACACAGCATTTCAAAAATAAAGGACTGACATTATCTGGACTTGAGCTAAGTTTGTTTGGAAGAGACATGATGCCCTCAAACACTTTGGCAAGGCCAAACACAACTGGATTAAATTCAGATATCTTAGGAAATTTTGAGCCATCAATGTTGGCATTGAGGGATCTGTCGCTATAGCAGATAGAGAAGTGTCCAGCAAAGAAGTTTGAAATATCATTACCCTCTGAGGCAGTAGAGATGCCAAGGTGCATGGTATTTGGCAAGTTGTTATTGGATCTAGATGAATTAACAAATTTTCAAAACTGGGCAGGATCAGAGCTCAACCGATTCTCCAGACCGACAACATAGTTTCGACGACACTCACCGGCAAGCTCTTTACATCTTGAATGAAAGTTACAAAATAGCAAATATGATTCATAAGACTTGTCTCTCTTAAACTGACAGTGAGCTATCTTTTTTGTCCTGATAAGTTGTTTTGGATCTTTTGAAAACCAAGAGGGATAAGTTGAGATAGCTCTACACCTCAAAGGAACAAAGAGAGTACATGCTTGTTCAATTACTTGATAAAAAGTTTCAGTTGCACTATCAATATTGTCATTCAAGAGTTCTTCCCATGGAACGGCAGAAAAAAAAGGGTTTAGTGCTCCATAGTCAGCATGCAAGAAGTCCCTAAAGTGTTCCCGAAATTGTAAGTAAAGTATCTCACCCTTCATGGAACAATGGTAGCTCTTGTGGTTGAGAGAATCAGGAATGATAGGGTCTATGGAATTCTCAATAGTGATGTCTTCAGTATTAGTGGTAAACATTAAATCCCGGAATCTACCGAGGCTATTTGGCACTGTGATAAATTGTTTAAGACCAAGGAAATTGAAGTTCTCACACACGATATCCTCTGGGACATTGGGCATATTGGACTCCATTCTCACAATGTCATGTTGCTAAAGGCAGGTTATAGTCACCAAATAAGTAAAGAGAACTACCTGGATAGGTGTTTGCAATTGTTTCAACCTCAGTGCAGTGACTGGCATACAATTCCTCTGGTGAATCCGGAGGGATATAAACTGCTCCAATGACCATAGTTTTAGGCCCAACATTTATGAGTGCACAGACCTGTCCAACCAATGTAGAGGCTACAATGATCAGTGAAGATTTAATTGTTGTCTTCACACAAATCATGGCACCACCTCCCCTCTCTCTTGTGTTAGGACTCATATCTCTATCGAACCGCTAGATATTATAATTGGGAATTTGCAGTTGAGCATTGTTATAATCCTTTGTTAGCCAAGTCTCTACAATGATTATTATGTCATAGCTTGTGGTAGAGATGTTGGAGGCAAATTTGTGGAGTTTTGTTCGCATACCCCCAACATTGTGGCAGTATATAGATATATCTGGCCTGTGATCTAGTTTTTTGAAGCTGGTGGTTTCTTAAAAGTAACTATCTTTGGCTTACCATCTCGATAAATCATTACAAGATCCTTTTCACCTTGATCCAAACTTCGCTTTAACTCGAGCATGATCTCCTTATGTATATTTTGTTGCATCTTGGTTTTATCAAAATTTACTGAATATCCAAGCTCCATAAGCCTCCATTTATGCTTAACTACAGAATGGCATATCTGAGGGCTGTCAAATATAAGGCGAAGAGGTCTAAATTTATCGAGACTCACTTTTTCAAGCCTTATCACCTTTTTAAGATGATTCTCTTCAATTCGAGCTACACCCATAATATATCGTGGTCAGTTTTATCCTGTATTCTAGCGGCTTCAGACTTCTTACTTTTAAAAACAATGATATTACAAGCCCTAGAACTACGCTCCCGAAATTCCCTCAGCATATCTTCAGAATTACTTTGTACTGTTGCAGGTGCAGGTTAGTTTTGGTTCCGACAACTTCGTTGCTTCAGATTATCAATTTCATCCTTCAATGATGAAATCTCATTCTACATCTTTCTCCGTGATTATTCAGGTTTCTGCCCCATAGATTTATTTCATTGATTATTTATTTGCTTTTCAGTATGCTATTCATACAGTCAAGAACGGTTTTTACCTATAAAAAAGATTTATCTACTTTTTGCGTATCGATAGAATGTGCCTGGCAAGCCATCGTTATGCAACACTTAGCAAACTTAACATTTCTCCAGGAGGCACCTCTATAAAGGACGCAACTTTAAAGCAAACTATTCACCAACTCAATCGATAGCAGAAGCGACTGCACTGACGCTGTCACGGGACACGCATGGGTTTTCGATTTTCTATATAGATTTTTAACAAAATTCAATAATAAATAATGTTCCCATGATGCGCACTTTCTGCTAGTCACTATAAAAGAAATAACAGAAAACAGGATAGAAGTTGAAATATACTGTTGGCTCTGACACTTATTTTGCAGAAAATAAGAATTAAAAAATAATTTTGAAGCTAATTACTAAATGTTGACGCCATGTAATATCTTGACTATTTTCAAGCTTGCTTTCCAATATATAGGCACTCCGTTTTTTAAAATCAACCGATAAACTCCAGGCGATACAAATTACATGTCGTATTTATCGTTGGACAATACTACCTGATCATCAGCGATTGGACTCACATCCTCTAAACCATTTGCCTCCAAGTTATTGGCGTTGATGCTGCATATATTTTATAGGGGTTGGTGAAGTAAAGCATCCTTATCTCGGCCCTTTGGAGACTACAAATTCTTGTTAGAAATGTTTATTTTTTTATTCTAGATTTGTTCCCTTTTTAAATTTCTCTAAATGCTTTGATGTAAGTGTGATTATTGTGAGACCGTTCTAGTATCGTCCACAGGCCAGCATTTGAGACAGTGTCATACGCTTTTTGAATGTCTAGAAATATAATGAGTATTTCTATATTCCTAGCACTTCGTTTATAATTTTATGTTTGAGGCAACAGACATTATTGATACATAGCACATCTGCACGAAAATCGCTTTGTTCCTCTTCCTCACTTTCTCTAAAATTGTCTTCAATCAGGTCCCATATAATTTCTTCGTACAATTAATTTATTGTATTGGTTACAGTACAATGAATATCAGTTACCTCTGTAGTTGTTATCATTTCCCTTGTCTCCGTTCTTCCATGGGAATGGGAAACTGTATTAATTTATATCTACGTCATTTTTCATCCTTCGGTAACCGGCTGACCATTTAACATGTCAACATATATTCTTTCTGGTCCGATAGCTTCTTCATATTTAAGGGTTTTTACCACTCTTTGTATCATCTATATCGACACCCTTAATTCTTCGCCTCGAATGCTAATACTTCCTCTGGGAGATTCAGCGATATATCACTTGGAGTAGTTGCTTGAAGTATTCCCACCATTTTTCTGGTTTAGTAAGTTCTATGCCAGCCTCCTCCCTTATAAAATTCCGCCTTTATGAGTACTTCTATTCTTGTTATGTACGTGTTACCGAACGTATCACTTGAAATGAAATGAGCTTAAAATGAATTGGAAAACCCTGAAAAGATCGTACGTGTTGTTGGAGTTAACATAGCCTAGTGATTGTGTTAAGCTCGCGGTCGGACTTCTATCATAGCTACGCGCGACGTTCGTTCCATGCACGCGTGCTTTGGGATTTTAAGTAAAATGTGTGTAAAACAGCTATTACCTTGAAAATATGCAAATCGATCAATGTAGATAATAATATGATGCCTGAGCATGGAAAATATGAATTTGAATTAAATAAGAAAACGTAACTAAATAATAAAATACTGAAACTTTCAACTACGTAAATTTATATGTGCGGCTACAACAGTACGTGCTTTTCTTCTAGCACTTCTTCTCCCATGTTTCGCATTTTGCTAAGTTATATGTCTTTAGTAAATTAAAGACATCGATTTTTTAAGTTAGCCATTTTAAGTTTTTCTGCTCACACTTCTATTAATTCGTCACTTCGCCATAATTTATTACTGACCGTATTTACTTGTGTTCTGGCAGCTTCTTCTGTGGATTCCCTTAAGCTTTACCAATGTTTTCACAAATACCTTTGAAAGTGAAATATATGCTTTATTTAATATATAGTTGTCTGGAGCTCTTATGTCCAAAAGTCTGAAAGTTATAGCTAGGTCCAGTTATTTCTATTTCGACGATCAGTGACTTTTTAAACTTTTTTGACATCACTAGATGGTGATCGGATCGGTAATCTATTATTATGCTCAAATTACCTGTATTCCATATAAAGGGAAAACGATGGATCTCTTTATGCTTATTAATAATATGCAGACTGAGTCTTCTGCAAAATTACAACATTTCCTGGTCATTATCCCTGCCCACATCTTCGTCAGAAAATATCTTGACTTTGAAGTTCATTTCTACCATTGAAATCAACGAATATGATGATTTCTCAGTTTTTTTATACCTGTCAGAATTTCAACCATTTTTTCGAAGAATACTTGCTTAGTATCAATATTTCATCGCTCGATTATCGTCATACTGCATCTATGTATAGCTATGTTGAATTTCAAGATATGCAATTGCTAATTTCATTCTCGAGCATTCCATTTATAAGTATCGAAACCCCTGTAATGGCTCCTAAATATATAAGCATATAGTATCCACTACTATACTGGTAACTGTTATTTTTTTCTTCTATTCTGGCAAAGGTACCATAACTTTGTTTCATTTTCATTTCGAATGCAATTCTTTCTATTTTTTATTTCAAAATCAATTTTCCTTGCCGTGTCCCTCGTTTTGTAGATCCGTTGAATGTTATGAGGTTTTTGATTAGGCTTTTTGGTAAGTGCATTTTTTTATTGAGTATTAGACAAAATATCCAACATGGAGGGCTGGATTAGTGTTTCTTGGTCTGTATTTTATTTTCTCACCACCCACCGCACCTATATTGCGATGATTGCTCCGATGCTCATGGCCAGGGGATCCATGAAAACGACATTCAGACTAGTGCTGGATAAATTACAGCGAGTTGCACGCCTGTGCATCACCGGGGCCATGAGGACGGCATCCACAAAGGTCGTCCTGGTGGGGTTGCCTCCGTCAGTGGACTGGGTGAGGCACGAGGCGGCCAGAGCGGCCGTGAGATTGCCTGATGTGGGGATGTAGAAGAACGATGGCTCCTGCCATGGCCATTGTGGTCGATGGCGGGGCTTGTCTGGAAACCTCACCATCCTGGGTATCCAGGTGACGCGATGACCCCTGAGAAATGCTTCCACGAGGGGCTAAACTTTCTCTTCCTTACGAAGGAGGATTAGAAGGAGGGAAGGAAGGGATCCTGGGATGGACTAGTCTGGTTCAGGTCCAGAGTAGGTGCGTACTGTGAGGCCCTGGGGTGGATGCACTGGACGAGCACACTACGGTTTTCCAAGCGAGAATTTTTGCGATCATGATTGGGGTCTGGGAGTCGTTAAGGTTCAATGTCAGTTACTTGGGGCCTGATCCCTGTGTGGTGATGGCCCAGAGTGTTCGTGAACGAGCTTTGGAGGCCTGGAAGGAGGGTCGGGCCGAAGAGGTAAGGCGGACGGCACCAGGGATCAGACAGACGAGGCCATCTACTTACGAAATGCCCCGCCTTCGCATGGGCAAGACTCAGAATCTTTGGCGCGACGCCGATCGAGCCAGATTTAGTGAGTCGGGTTAATCTGAAGGAGATGCGGACTCTCTTAAGGAAGAGCGGCATCCTTAAAGTTCTTAAGGAAGAGCGACAACCTGGAGGTCCTCTAATCGGGGCCAATTGGTGGGCTAAGTGCAAGGCCCGCTAGGGGCCACCCCTTCTGATACTGATACTGATACCCGTCGTACCTGCCGGATTGTAAACTTGATGAGTGTCCCCAATTTCATTGGAAACGTTCCCGATTGAGGTGACTGACTGTCCCTGCACGAAGCGCATAAAATAAACTTTGCCTTTTTTCATAATAAATCACTCAATTTCAATAAGCATATTTCGGACTTTCCTTTCTTATTAAAATTATTTTCCATAGTTTATGGGACAAGTATAAGCCTATCAATGCAATAAGCAATATAACCTCTTTGGCGCAGTTAATCGTCTTCTGTAGTCATAACAAAATATATATCCAATGATTCAGTGGTGATTTGAAACCGGCTTCGCCCTGGTTTTAAATTGAAAACTCGTTCATCTGGAATAGGTTGTCTATAAGCCTATCCATGAGTAAATAATCATTGTTTTTTATACAAATATGGATGGAAAGATGAGATGTATATATTTATAGAAAGTGCGAAATCTGTAGCGATCTGTCCTCGGCGATTTGAAGAAAAAACTTGACTGAACTATGCATAACCAGAATCAATTATTTACTTAGTGATATACATATAAATGATTGTAATTAGCACACTTTGCCTCACGTGGATTAAGATCTTGATAAGTTGTTTAGTAATAATTTTGTAATTTATTGTATAACCGAAAACTCCTCGCCTAAATCGCTGCATATAATTGTCGGTTCAATCTATGGCATTCAGAAATTTGCGAATACCCCGCTGCTCCAACAAGCGTAATTACCAAATAATCCCTATCTAACGAAGACCGGCGACATGAATAAGGGCCTAATAACTATCTCAAATGACCAAATTACAAATGGAATTTCTAGATCAACCATTCAGGCTAATTTGCCTTTTTGGAATTAACCCGGAGAATACAGACAAATATATTATACATTTTTTGATTGATAATTTTTCTTACCATCACTTATGAAAATGGGCAGTTAACGTAGCGAGAAAGCTTGTTGCAAAAAAATCACACAAACGTGTTGAAAAGTGATTTTAACTGGGCTCTATTTGAATAGATGGCGTGTGAATTAATCGTTTTCTTAAGAATCTAATGATGCCATTGTCATAGATGGTCGTAGGAAAAATAGCCTATATTACACATGTCAAAATTCGTGTCTATCCTTGTAGCGCTGTCAATGCTACCATACCCACAAATACAGTTTCTTTCCTTTCACTGGTAGATTTATGTGGGTGATATTCTCTTTACCTTACATTAAAACTTAACATACCTATTTTATACTCAGAATCTGTATCTATAATTTCAAACATTAACTATTTCATACTTTGGAATATCTGAGTACGTATCCAACTGGTGTCGCCGGTGCAGCTCCGAAGAGTTCTGTGGTTATTTCTCATTTTCGAACCTTCTCTTGACGCATGTCAAGGATATGTTTTGGCAATTGAACTGGGGTTGTCAATGAGTGGCTTTCCTTTTTGACCGATGAATGTGTAGGGAGAGAAAATGCAATTTTTCGAATTCGACATATTATCGTTGTAGTTTTGACCCTCAGGTTGTTACAATAAAATTGAATTTCTTATTTGTTACAATAAAATATAAATTTACTAATTTGTTTAGATATAATGTCAACTGCCTTATTACAATTACTATAATTCAAATAAAAGCCAATTTGTTACAATAAACTATAAATGCACTTTTCTTTAAATTATAACTTTAATTTACTAAAAATTTAAAATGAAAGATAGCTCAGGGTGTATGGGTAAGGAGCATGCTTATTAAAGTTTTTTTTTTCGAGTGCAATAGTGGTTAAAAAGCGCAAAATAAAAGATTAGAAATTTCAAATAAACAATTTTTATTCTATTTCCTTCTAACAAAAATAAGGGTTAATTCTGTTGAACCTTCCTGGCGATAACTGCCCTTTAATCACCTTATGCTTCCTCCGAGCTTCCTGGAGAGTGTTACTGAAGCTTGCTGCAGTGCCTAGGATCTGTCCTGTGACGTCACTGGAAGCTGTCCTGATAGGCCGAGTGCGTGGGGACTCAGTAGCATGAAAAAACCAGTACAAGGCAGTTAAAGAGTTCACCAAGAATATTATTATCAACTCTGTTTCAATTTGGCGGAGAGCGTTGCTTGTCTTAGCTTTGGTTTTTAATATAGAGATTGGCAAGAGATAGTTAGAAATAATCCTTCTCAATTAACAATGCTGAAAAATGCCAAAACATGCTGAAGGAAAATTATGATATATAATTAAATATGCCTCCACCAATTTGCACAGAATTGTTTAGACCGTAGACAATAATTATGGTTTTAAATTAAACAGTGAACTGATTAAAAATAATAAATAAAATAAATAGCTGTTTAACCTGAGAAAGATTGTGATGAACAATATTTCAATAAAAAAACAATTACAGTAATCAGGTATGAACAAAAGTGAAATCGATAAATTTAAACAGATAATCAAAATGCAATCATTGCCTGAAAGCTACTTTTCTAACTCAAAAATCAATTCAATGCAAAAAAAGGTAATGACAATTATTCAATTCAATTATTGCCTGAAAGCTATTTTCTAACTCAAAAATCAGTTTAATTCAAAAACAAAGGTAACAACAAATTTAAACAGAAATAGAGAAATAAAACAAACAAACAATTATTATGATCTTGTACCGATCAGGGTCGAGAAGGGCTTGAGAAGGTGCTCTTTAAATATCTGATGTGACGATAAAATGCTTATATAGGCCGAACAATAACTAACTAAGCTTAACTCTGATTCCCTATATAACTCATAACATCCGATAACGATACCAGAGAAAATTAGACTGAGTTTCCCACACTATAGACAGTTTTGGTTACTAATTTCTAAAAATGCTTCCTCTAATTAGAACCTAAATAATGTGAACCCTGCAGGCCACTTTGAATGATTCTTTAGTTGGGTTGCTAAACTAAAACCGAAATTCAATAACCCTGCTCTTGTAGGATCAAGTCCTTTTTTTTCTCTAAGAGCCTTAAGCTCCAAAAAAACCACTATCCCACATATGTCCTACAGACAAAAACATACCTACGGCAAAAGACAACGTGCTATGTGTGAAACGATAGTAGACAGATATCAGATATTCACGAGCTTATTCAACATACATACGGCAAAAGACAACGTGGTATGTGAAACGATAATAGGCAGATGTCAGAGATCCGCACGCTTAGCAGCCTAATTCTGCCTACAGACTTTTCGGCATAGAAAACTTGAAATAAAAATCAACTAACGCAAAAAAAAATAAAAAAAAGTCAAGCCCTACCTTCTCACAACCTCTCCCACTGGTAGCCGATACAAGACAGGGTTTTAAAATCCAGTCCTACCTTCCACCAGAATCACATCTCGAAAAAAATTACACTGACACGCAGCGTCACAAATATTTCACCTTTTTCCACCGTACGAAGCGACCGATCTTTATTCATAAAATCTGAACTGCATATTTGAAATTATTTATCAATTTTAAATACTATATTCTACTGCTATATTTACGTAGATTCAACCCATAATATTAATTTTCATTTTATATTAACGAGATAATTATCGACTGGTATATTTAAAAGACCAAAATTAGTTTTAAATGAACTTGATGGGCAACGTAAAAATTCATTATTTATTAATATTTTTGTACTATTTAATGCGGAATTTTCCACACTGTTGCTACCAGGTTGGTTTAGACAGTAATTCAAAATAGGTTGAAGATGACTAACCCAAACTAACCCAAACTAAAAATAAATACAGGCGAACTCGGAACAACCTGATGTTACGGAATTGTTAAATTTACCGTAACAAGGTTCCGTATTTTTAATAATTTATAGATTGGCAAGCATCCTGCTGTTAATATTTTCATGTATTATCAGCGATATCATCTTCTAGAAAGAAATATATTTCATGTAAAGTAAGGTTACCCTTTTCAAAAGATATATTTTATCTTTGTGTTTCTATATTAGATAGTTTAAATTATTTACAACTAAACAGGGCCCTTCCTTCGCTCGGTCTTCTGCTAGTTTACAGAATTTCTCAAGGTTCATTCGTGCCAGTTTGAGAGCACTTTTGTCGCACTGATGTTGATGCACATGGCGTGACGTGCAGCTTCACATAGCCCTAGTTGGGGACAGCGTCCAGCTAAGTAGCGGTATTAGTGAGAGAATCTCATTACCGTTTCTTACCATTATTTTATTTATTAATACCGAATTTCTTCATTACCGTATAAGCTATTAGCATGGCTAGCAAATGTCTTGCTAATATCATTGTAATTATCTAATTTGCTTTTTTGTATTACGTACATTTACTTAAATGCTACGCTGTAATTTACTGTAAGTTTTAGGGCAATATACCGTTTTACACAGCTATTACTTTGGGTTTTGGTCCATAAACAAGTTACTGAATTGAGCTCACTTCGATTTCCCCTGCATTTCTTCATTAAATATATATCTTCTTACTAGGTCAATTTTATTTGATTTAATATATTTTTAAATTGTTTATTTGTCCACTGATATTATCGCTGCCATGGGATTAATTATTCATATTTGATTTTTCGTTTAGGGGATTAATTTTTTTTAATGAAAGTTATTTAGGGCCTTCTGTAATTACCTGTTACATAGTCAGAACTTTAAAATTCAGACTTTAGTTAAGAATAATTGAGAAAAGGGAACTAGTATTGATGATTTAAAACTTCGGATTAGGGCTTGGTGATCTTATAATTTTGGTAATGCTTATTTTAAAGAATTTTATTATTATTTTAAGTACTATACCATAGTCCCAATTAGGTTTGAGACCTAATTAATTTTCAATTGTGCTCGGTTTGTCTGACAACATACCTAATATTTAATTAAATGGTGTAATTGGCATCTATGATGTTTTTTGTCAAAGTCGATTTGAGTTTATGCAATTTCTTTTCAGGTTTCTCAACATTCTCAGACGGGGTATTTTTCTAAATGTTACTACCCTAATTTCAATGCTTAAAAACCATTGATATATTCTTATTAAAAAATTTAGTGGCGCCTTCGCTCAACCGTCTACTCTACGATCCATACCTATAATTATGAACACCGCTGAGCAAACCCATGATATGGACAGGTTCTTAAGCAATAATTAACTAATCGCGTTACATCCTCGTAGGATTTCCTCATTCGGCTAAAGTCTCGTGCTTAATAATCTCCTCGTTTAAAAACTGATACCTTCAGTACTTGTTTTATAATATACTATTGCTCACAGTCTGAAGGTACACTTATATTTCTTGTACTTCAGATCAGTACGGATTTTTCATATTTCTAGCTTTTGTTTCTATGTTTTCGCCATCAAGCCACCCCGCCTAAGATATGTTGGAATGAAATGCTTAATCTAGGTATGTTTTAAATTCTGCTTGCAACGTAATTTATTCTCTCGAAAATGGACGACTAGATAATTTAAGGGGCGCAATTAAATAGCTGCACTTGAAATTAAGTTTTAAGTGTTACATATAAGGGGCTCAGCTACTTGAGTATACTTCGTTACAAACATACTGATGGCGGGCACTAGAATTATTTCTAATATTAGAATAGCTACGAATAGAAGACAATATTTAAAATGAAGATTGAAGTGCGGGGAGTTTGCCAGAAGAGGCAAAAAAAACAAGCATGGTTATTGTATCGTTTATTGATAAAAATTAATATACAAGAAAATACAAAATAAGAACCAATAAAATAAAATAACCGAATGGCCTTACATTATATCTTCGATTTCTTATTTATCGAAACTTAGTGCAGCGGTAATTGCCGACATTAAAACAAGGAAAAACATTAGGTTGAATAATTAAAAAAAAAATAATTTCGTAAATATTTTTTTTTTATTTTTTTTAAATCAAATCCCTAAATTTGCCACGTAAATGCCTGATACGAGAACACTGAAATACATATAACTCGAACCCGAAACTGTGTATTATTGATATATGTCCATGTATGCACTCAATTTTGATTTTAATCCTTTACTCAAACAAACAATTTATTTAATTATTAACAAATAGATGCAATCATGCAGTGCTGCTATTTGATACTAGCTAAATAAAACTAAAAATAGCAGCAGTTGCCCGATTGCCTCATTTATTTTGATCTACCAATATATTTTATGACTTCATACCTCCTGCAAATAATAAATAAAGAAAACATGCGACACATTCTTAATAATTAAAAAATGCAATACTATCAATTCATCAAAATGTAATAAGTCATAAAGAGATTAATTAATAATAATGGCAATGCCAACAGTTGTCAAACGATCTTATAGTGTTATTATTGCTCCAGCTATTTACAGTATTTTTTGTAGTTTATTAATTTTACCATATTTGAAATACTCCGGGAAAAGTTAAGCTTATTTATTTTGTCTTAATACGTGGCGTGGATGATTTCATCACTGTTCCAAGGAAACAAGAGTTTGAGAACTGGTGCACTCTTGCCGTCTGTCGTGACTGTTTGACAGGAGTTACCAGGGGCGGGATGAGGCGGGCCAAATACTGGGAACATCTGCCGTGAAACTATCTGTAAAACAGGGACATATCGGCCACATGTCTGCGGTGTTCCAGGCTATCCAGATACGGGTCAACTACGGGTCGCCGACGAGACGCACAGCTCTCTTCTGAATGGAATCCAGCAGCTTTAGGGTGGGTTTTGGTGCGGCAATCCAGATGTGTGAGCAATATTCTAAGCACGGTCTTATTTGCCCTTTCTGGAGCAAGACCAACTGCTGCAGTGTATACAGTTTTATGTTGCGAAATAGCGCACCAAGCTTCTGGGAGGCCAATTTTGCGATGTTAGCAACGTGGTCATGCCAGGAGATATTGATGTTGACCGAGGCACCCAGCAGTCCGATTGACGAGGATGAAGGAATGGTCGATCCTGAATGAATAGATATTATGGGACTAGAATATACTAAAATAAAATAAAGGCAGTATTTGCAATTCTATTATCAAAAGTATTATAATATATGTCGGTGAAGAATGGCAGATAAAAGAGAAAACAGAAAAATTATTAGCAGCTAGAGAGATGGATTTCTGATGAAGGGCTGCTGGAAGATCAAGAAAAGAGAAAGTAACAAATGAAAGGATCGGAGAAATATTGACCGTGAAACATACAATGGCAGATGACATTAAAACAAAACATCTAATAAGGTATAGTCACGTCCAACGCATGTCGGAAAAAAGATTATCAAAACAAATGTTAAAATGGTTGCTCTATGAAAGAAGAAAAAGAGAAATGCCCAGGAAAAGGTAAAGAGAAGGAATAGAAAAAGAGATGCAAGTGCTATCAGGTGCCTAGGGGCCGATATAAATGAGTGGTGGTTAGGTGTCGGAAAGCGTTGTAGAACGCTATAAATTGATATGTAAATATACTATTTGTATTATGACTTTTATCAGCTGTTTCACCGAGGCAGCCACCAATCTAACACATGATGAGAAATATTCATATCAAGAACATTCATTTCCCTTACCTCTATGTTGGTTCGAACAAAAACATTATCCAGGCAGTAATCTAAGCGAGCTACCTGGAGAGTTGTTTATTTCAAGTCAAGACCTGCTTTCTATAATATCACAGAAATGTCTCACCTGGTGGCATTGTGTATTGAAATTAATATTGTAGCCTCCCGCTACCAGCAAGGTTGTTCATGGCTAGACAAAATTTTGTTACGAAATTTCAAACAGATGTCCAGACGTGCAGAATGTCAGCGATAAAAACTCAAAATATAAACATCAAGTTGACCTAGATAGACATAATAGGATTAGTGTGCCTCCTCCAGAGCAGTTTCAGTTCTTACATTCACGTCTTGATCGGGTAAAAAACTTCTGTCTCAATGGATTTGAGTCGAATGGATCGGGTAATCACATTCAGGATGCTCACTTTCTTATTGGTTTTGTGACAGTAACGCCACTTTTGTGTTTGTTAAGATACAAATTTGAAGTTTGAATATTTCTAGTGCATTATTGCTAGAAAAATCTTAATATTATAACCTTGGTGAACGTACAAAACTTAATTCCAACATTATATATAAATTACTTATTCCTCGGGAAAATACGACATATTTCCTATAATGACTACTACGAACCAAATTATGGTATGACTGTGGCTCAACTTGATATTACTAGGTATTGTTTTATGGAAAATATTCATTTTAATTTTGTTGAAAATTATCAATATAATCCTTTAATTTAATATAGATAACACTTTCTCAATTTATTCACAGGATGAAATTTTTGTAAGCATATTTACATTTTTTAAGATAAAAATTGAAATACGGAAAAAGTACAATAATCATAATATTATTAGATACAAATATAATAAATAACTAATTATTAGAAGTGTTCTATACACAAATTTTATTTATATATTACAGAATAATAACGCGTAAGTCTTCTTTATTGAATGAAGGCCCTACATCTTTCCCTTTTATATTTCAGCTTCTGCAATGTTTTCCTGAATAACCAATATATTTTTTCTAAACGGAGATAATTAATCATCTCCTGTTGATGCTAACATGGTTAGCGAAACGCGCGTCGAGTGCAATAATTCTGTTTCGGTATTGTGGATAAAACTTCGTTTTACTGCATGTTGCCAAAGGTTCCAAGCCCCAACATAGTCAATACTTATATTTTTTATGCGGATAAATATATCTGTTGGATTATTATTATTTGCAGCTCGAACCATAAGACTCTCATCTATAAGCAGGAATGCCAACCTTTCTAAAAATTTTAGAAGAGTATGCATTTTCCTCATATATTACTTGACTGCTTGCCGAAACCATTGTATAGCGATTATTGTATCTAGCGCAATTGTAACTGCAATATAATTTATCTACTACGTCGCTTCGCGTTTTATGTTATTCAAGAATGTTTTTATATCAGGTTTATTTTGGTGACCAAAAGAAAGATCTGCCACGCTTTTTCTTTCTTCTAATCGGCGCAAAACCTTCACCTCAGCTTAGAAGAGACCGAGGATGAATAATATCAAATAGAAAAAATTAAAATTGAGTGAATTTGCAAGTATAGATGCGTAAGCTAGAACAAGTCGTCTTCAAAGCGTGCAAATAGGCCCTAACTCTAATGCCGGAGAGAAGGGTGGGTTTTATTTATAAGGCGCCACAGGCTTGTAGACGGCACAAGCAAGATATAGTCCAAAGCAACTACCAAAAGAAAATTATTTAAATAAATTCGAAATTAAGTTGATTTGAATGCCCGAATTTAATCAGTACGAACAAATGAAAAATAAAATAAACAACCAAGAATTAATTTAATAATGAAAGGTAAGTAAATAAGCAAGTATTGAGAATTGAAAATTAAGACAAAAAGCTAAATATTAACCATAAAGTCAATAATAAACTGTAGTATTTATAGCAAGTCAATGGAGCCAAAACATTTTAAACAGAGGGCGCAAATAAACTAAATCAACTGTACTTACGGTCACTGTCCTCTTTCCTTTTCTATTCTGGAGCGCAGGTGGGTAGTTAGGTAATTGAATATTTAAATAACATAGGTAAATTCAGTAAATAGAATGTTGGTTTTTTTATTTAATTAAAAAATATAGAACAATAAGCTGGTGATTTTTCCATTTAAATCTACTAAATTGTGTCCAGTACTCTATACTGCTAAATAGTACGACTAGTATTGACTACTATTCTAAAAGTCAGAAATATTACTCAGTTACTTGATGGATGAGAAAAATAAAATAAAAAACAATTATTAACCAAATTATTTCGCTGAAATCAAAGCCGTTATGATTATTTGATAGGTAGGGAAAAAAACTCAAATAGTAATTAAGTTACTTTGCTCACTCTAACGTGATTACCTTGGGGTGGCTAACGCGGTTCAAAGAGAAATTTTATGCAATATAACCAGCGGCGTTAGAAACAAATATATAAATTTTATTTCTTACTTTTGAAAATCACTTAGTTCAAGTAACATAAATAAAAGACCCCCATTCGATTGTTTATTAAGGCGCGCAAACCATAGTCTGTCGTTACAACGCCGCTCTACAAACTAATTATATGTTTATTACTATAACTAGGCACGCCAATAATAAATGATGCCTTGGGCAGTCGATTAAAATTAAATCAGAAGATTGAGCGCTGTCTTCGCTAATCAATTATTTACCAGACTCTATCTGACCATAAAGGCACTCTTCTTAGAGGCTAGAAAACTAGATCAGGAACAAGACATAACTACGCCAAATCTACTGAAAGAAAGCGAGAGCTCCCTAATAAAGGTACCTAAATAAATCGATACTCAAGAAATATATCACGTAGCTCGTCGCGAATTTCATGGAATTATACCGGATTTATTCTAATAAACTTTGAGCTTGTCTCGGCTAGTTAAAATGTTAAAAGTCTCGACTGACAAGAATAAAGCAAATTGAATCTTAGATTTTGATTTATTTGTCCGAGCAAAGAGAATGATCTTAATTTTCGAGTATCAAATAAGTTAAATTTCAGATTCCGACCTATTAATCAGAGCAAAGAAAATTATCTTAAAATTCGAAAAAAAAAGAGTTAAAGCTTAGATCTTGAGCGAAGAAAATTACAGTTTGGCGTATCTTCGTCAAGGAGATAAATTTAAGTTAAATCTCGGTTTTATTAACCCGAGTGAAGAAAATTACGGTATATATTTAAAGATAGAAAGGAAAAAAGAAAGAAAAAATATTCATAATAAAGGTAAGGTAGCTCACATTCAGTTGATGGCTTCTAGGTGATTTTCCAGGAGGAAAGGGAAAACAAGCATACACTTCCTCTGATGAAGAAGGACTCTAACGGTCTCCGGAGCAAGTCACAATCCAGAGACCAGATTGGCGTGGCCAAATGACTGAGCTGTAAGGGCTCGTAAATGAAACCCTGCCGGTCGAAATACTCTATTGGTATCTCGACGGTCGAGCCCTGTAGAACATCAAAATATTCAAGGTTCTGCATGTAACTCATGACCAAAGGACATTTAAACTCAGACAATTAAAAATATATATCAAGAGAAAAACAGTGAATAAAAAAAGAAGGTACCTGTAAAGGGTTGCTATTCCACTAGATCGTTGGAACGCTCAGGTATGTCGTGGACGGTCAAAAAGGCATCTGTAAAGAGTTAAGACGCAATTAAAATCCACTCACGGCGTCCCAAAATGGCGGCATTCGTAGTAGAGGGACAAAAACGCAAATTCACTCACCTACCTAGAGAAGCATTAAATCCCAGTTACGGAGCGAGTTCCAGGCACTAACGAACAAAACCAGGAAAAAAGGCATAGTCGTTTGACCCCTATTTTATTAAAAGATCGCGTTAAAACAAATTTCATTCCTCCCCGCTCTGTTCTCGACAACAGCGCTTCACTCTGAAATCGGTACGTGTCAATAATAAAAACCATAAATAATCGCGTTAAGCTAAACCTATGTGAATAAACGCCATTGATATCGAGTTGCAGTAAGCAACCGCGATTCACGTTCACAACTTCATTCACCGGGTGATAGAGGTCATTACACGTATAAATAATCGTTACTTGGACCGACATAAGGAAAATCGCCAATTATTGCGTGGTTTGCCATTTAGTCAAGGAATCCCTCTATTAACATTTAAACTTAATTTGATGCAAAATGAAAGCTAGCACGTTACAGATCTATGCTTCTATCAGATGCAAAGTACTAATTTTCCATTTTTGATATACAGCTAAATACAGGAGAAAAAACAAATCATGCTCGATAATGGGTCTTAGCATCTAAAAATTCGGTAGGACCTACACTTCTATGCTTTCTCAATGTCTATACAGCGGTCATTTTCCAGTATTTTAAGATATCAAAAACCAAGCCAATATCAGTAAAGAAGTTTCCCATTGTTAAATTCCAAAGCATTTTTTTTTTGCTATTTCATCGGCTGTATTCGGCACTACACGAACCTTCTAGTTGCAGACCAACGCGTATACTTCTAAGGCGTAAGAGAATTTAACGTCGGCAAGGGCAACTGTTTTGCTCCCATATTTGCTTAATTTAGAAGTAAGGCCACAACGCCCGTAAACGCCTCCAGATTTTCATCGATTATCGCATATTCGGAAACGCAGTAAATGAGTCGCAATTATTTCTGTTGTTAATTTCAAAAATGTTCCAAATCGGTTCTAGTTTGTCCACTGAAACTCGTTCCGCTTTATATATTTTTTGTTATCAAAGGAAATATATTTCTTTAAAAATTCGAAACGTTGACATACTTAGCCTGAATAGCCATTAAAATTCTACAATTTTTGGTATTTTGTCTTTCGCATTTATTTACACCGGGTAAATCTAATAAGCTGATAAATGCTTGTATTTAATCTCCATTCGTTTGCCTTGTACTTTTTTCATGCGACAACGAATCGACCTGAACAAGAATAATTAGTGACTATATATTTCTGGTAATATGACGAGGTTGTTTTTCCTTTTGAGATGCTGTATTACCATGAATATGGGAAGCTATATTTCGAGTTCTGCTCCTTTTTTTTGGGAGTTTCTTGTTTCTGTCATTTAATATTTCCATTCGTTTCAGAGAAATAAGGTAATCCGCCTGTAATTTCTTCCTGATCAGATACTTCCCCTTCCGACATAACAACCTCTGCGTTTTTATCCTGAACTTCATTTCCCAGCAAAAATTCCTTATTGTAATTGTCTAGTGGTTGCTCGTTAAAGGCTTCATGTATAAAACATTGCAGAAAACTTTGTTTTTGATTACTGGAACATATTTATAAAGAGAAAGTGACGAATAGCTATGCGAAACACATTTGCATGGATTATGCTCATTGTACTTATCAAAACGGCTCGCGTCAGTAGTCGCAGGGTATCTAACAGATCATGATTCTAATGGTTTCGGCCGCATGGTCAATACTTAAGGCATTGTGCTGAGGATGTATGGAGATGGAGATATACCAGCAAAGCATTCTCGACGTTTAATATAAATTACGTCATTTATAAGGACTTGATCTATCAGATCAGGTGCTACTACTGTAGGATTAACACAAAAGAACCTACTCTGTAAATCAAGTATATAAGCACTCTTCGTCCTAGATAAATTTCGGCCATTTTTACATGTAAATCTCCATAAGAAAAGTTAAGATCCGATGTGGTACGATGTGACACGATGACCCCTCCCCAAGCGGCCACTTGGGAGCCGTATTATTTTTACAGTATAGCATCAGTGAACTAACCAAACATTAATATCTCTCCTAACATTTGAAATCTCAGACATCATCACCACAGCTATCCAAATATCACTTTTAATTAATTTTATAATTAATAAAAATCTGTAGAGCCACTCAGGAATAGAACTTATAACCCTAACATCATAGCCCAACGATATTAACCAGTAGACCATTGGTGAACTTGTGTATATTTGTTTAACTGATGTATACAATGATATTAGCCAGCCATCCATCCTTGGAATAATTCCTACATATTAATAAAAGTCTGTAGAGCCACTCAGAAATCGAACCTATAACCACGGCTTATTCAATAACCAGCTACTCATCTCTATCGAAATCGGAAAGTTGGAGTGTCGGGCACTGCACATACCTGACAGTGCCCTGACCGGTTCAGTTCTACGTTCAGCGAACTGAATTTAAAATGAATATTCGCTTCAATATCCACAACAAAAATATTAAGTCAAGGCCATCTTCTAATATTTTCATTTGACTTTTCCAAATCAAAGGATGCCGCCGCAAGATGAGTAGCTGGTTATTGAATAAGCTGTGCTATAACCCTAACATCATAACCCAACAATATTAACCACCGGACCATTGGTGAAATTAGGAATAATCGCTTAAATGCTGTGTTTGAACTTAAATGAAATCAAACAGTAACAGCATTAAGATAAGGCTTGGTACGAACCATTCTTATACCAGATGTGCAATAGTTATATTAATCAATAATTTTATAAATTTAGACTTACATGTGGCATTTAAAAAAAATGGCATTATTTCTTAAAATTTTGAAAAATATTATGGGAAAAAGTTGGTCCTTTTATGATTCTAGTCCTACATGCCAAATATCATATACCTATGACTAACTAGCCACCTATGAGATATAGCGACCATTCAGGTCGAAAAACCACATTAATTCTTAAAATTTCCAAAAATGTTTTAGGAAAAAGTTGTTCCTTTTATGATTCTAGACCAGTATGCAAAATATCATTCATCTGCGACTAACTTCATAAGGGTAGACATAGCGACCATCGAGGTCGAAAAGCCACATTATTACTAAAATGTTTAAAAATGTTATAGGAGAAAGTTGTTTCTTTTATGATTCAAGGCCCTTACGGAAAATATCATTCATCCGCGACTAACTTCATTTAGTAGGGATAGTATGGGGATTGAATGCCCTCCACTCTGGAGATGCGCAGTAGCAAAAATCGTCCACGTGGGCTATGCTATTTTTAAGAGCGTGGCATACGATGACAAGTGACAGCTGACAATTGACAGTTGACAGCTTGCGCAGGAGAAAATCGCTCACGTGGGCTACGCCATATTTGAAGGCGTGGTATACGATGAATGACAATTGACATTTGGCAACTGGCGGCTGACAAATGGCAGATGGCTTGCGCAGTGGCGATTATGGCCGACTTGTGCTACGTGATATTTAAATGGTGACTCGCAATAGCAAATATGGCCGACCTGGGCTACGCCATACTTAAAGACGTGGCATACGGTGCATGACAAGTGACATTTGACATTTGACACGTGGCAGCTGACAGTTGACGTACAAAAAATGATGGATCGCAATAATAAACATCGCCCACTTGAGCTAGACTTCGAATTTTGACCACGCCATAAATTTCTGGCCATGACGTCATAGTTAAGGATCAGATCACTTGAACCAATGTTTCAAATGCCAACAAGACCTCTGGTTCAGATTCACTTGTAATACCCGGTTTAAAAAAGGTTTTTTCTCGACAGTAGCAATAACGTCATCGCATTGAATCCAATACGACATCTGGAAACGTCGACGGAATGTATAATCAAACTTGAATCAATTCTGAAAAGAGAATAATAAAAAAACATGAAATGAATGGCAAAGTATCTTTTGTTTAACCATGTATAAGATATCTTATCAGTAAGCGTGATCGTTACATTCTCGGCCAACCAGCAATCAGGACGTAACAAAGAATAGAAGATAACCCTAAATTTTGCATGTAGGACTAGAAACATAAAAGGAACAACTTTATTCTATAACATTTTTTAAAATTTTAAGAAATAATGCCATTTTTTTTTAAATGCCACATGTAAGTCCAAATTTATAAAATGATTGATTAATATAACTATAAAGTTGCACATCTAGTATAAAAATGGTTCTTACCAAGCATTTGCACATAGTTGATATTTAGTGATATTTGGATAGCTGTGGTGATGATGTCTGAAATTCGAAATGTTTGGAGAGATGTTAATGTTAGGTTAGTTCGCTGATGCTATATTGTAAAACTAATATGGCTCCCAAGAGAAATAAAGCTCCACCCCATCCGTCCGCTGGGGGAGGGGTCTAAAGTGGAAGGCGTTGGGAAAGGTCTAAGGTACGGCCACATCTACCTACTACAAAAATACCAAATCGGACTTTAACTTTTCTTATGAAGATTTACATGTATAAATGTCCGACATTGCTCTAGAACGAAGGTTGATTATCTACTAATTCAGTATCCAACCAAAACAACCACCTTGGTGAAATATGTAAAAGTAATACTTCGAACATTTGATAATAATATGTCGACGTGATAGTTTATGCTTTCTTCCTACGACTGCACGACTGGCTGGGAAATTATTTAAAACACACTAATAACTACTCTTGAATGTACTTTTCAGTCGGTGCGCGAATAGTACTTTTCACAAGGAATATGAAATGCGGTATATTTTTTTTATATATATTTACTTACGTTATATGAACTTGCACAATTTCGATACCCTTTACACTTCAGATGTTTCATGTTTGTTTAATAATAAAGGTTGTTCGATGTTTAAAATAGCAATTCAGGTAATTTAAGAGAATCTGGATGACTGAAAACATTCGAAAAAACACAATTCCCAGGGTTAATGATTTTAATTCAACTTTTAAAAATATGTTTTATTCAGCCAATATGTATTTTGTCTTGTTGACACGATGATATTACTTCGCTTGTCGATCCACGGGGATCTACTATTTTTTAATTGGCGAAAAATAGCGTGTGCTCGAATATTTATAGATTGGTCTAATACCCTTGAGTATTATGACTTTGTTACTATTCTTCAGAAATTATTAAAATTAAATAAACACATGAATAAAACATGTTTGCTACAATTTAATGTATTTCATTCTGAGACTTACTTGATGTTATTTTAAGTGTTTTAGCGTCTTTAAATTAATTTCTTATTAAGCTTTATTAGTCCTTGAGGTTTATCATTGAAAACCAACTTATTATTAGGCAATTGCAATAATAATTTGTATTGATGCAGTTTTATCACATGACTCAAACTACGCCAGACTAACCTTTCGACAATTTTTAAATATTTCCAGTGATTTTTTTCAGTTATTGCCTTATATCTAAATAATTGTTTTAATAAATATACCTCAAAATTTTAAATTTAATTTTTCATATTTTATATATTCGGTATGGTTTTTAAGATATTGTAAGGAGCAAATTTTATAGGCGACGTAACTTTAGAATAGGCGAGGACGTGACAACATTGCATGGCAAAGCGGGCGCGGTGAAGGGGTGATGGCAGCATTCTGTTTGGTGGATCTAGATCGAGTGGCGCGCGGCAGCGGAGGAGTCATGAAGTAATGTAATAATGATGAGTGTACTTGCTAAGGTTTATGGTGAAAATATTAGTGGCTGTAATAATGAAGGCGATATAAAACCGGATTAGTAAAAATTGTTGTTACAGATCTGAAGTCGGATAACCTACGGATTGTGTTAATTGTTGTGAAGAACGGTGAAAAACGCGATTCTCCGCGAGTTGAATCACGTTGGAGTATTTTTTTCTTTGTGTGGGGTGACGCCGAAGCCACTAACAATTTAGAACAATTGGGGGCGTTTTTTGCTACCCATGATAGTGAATTGATATTTGACAATTTTTGAAAACGTTACGATAAGTGCGATAAGACGACGAAACAGTGTCCATGGTGCATAAGCTGTTGGCAGCTAGTATCCAGCAGATTGTGGCGGTCGAAATGGCAAAGGTGACAAAGCAGGAGGCGACCGTTGGTACTGGAGGTACTAAGGGCTACAAGAAAGGCGAGAATCAGGTGAGAGCGTGCCTCAGGTCGTAGAGCATGTTTGTGACGATAGGGCGGACTTCGCTTGCAGTTCGGGATGGATGAAATCAAGGGAAAGTGCAGGCGGTGATATTATTGACTCTTTCGATCCTGACAGCAGAGACTGTAACGTAGTCAGGTGGTTGAGCAAAACTGATCAATTGGGCGGTATTCATGGCTGGTCGAATTATGAGAGAACGTGTTTTATGCAGGCGAAATTTGCAAGGCGCAGCAATGATCAATGTTGATCGAGTGGCGCACGGCGGCGGAGGAGTCATGAACCGATGTAATTATGATGAGCGTACTTGCTAAGGTTTATGGTGAAAATGTTAGTGGCTGTAGTAAATAAAGGCGAAATAAAACCGAATTAGTAAAAGCTTACCTAGGTAAAATTAGTGATTTCCACGCAAATAATATTAAGTTTGCTATTGATTGGAACCATATTTTGAGAAATCAAAAATTGTTATTTAGCTCATGGATAATCTTGTATATTAATAACCTTTTTTTCCTCTTAAATTTAAATTGATTTCACAATTAGCATGTGTATCTTGCTTGTAAAAGAAAAAGCGCGTATTTTATTTTGCATTATCTATTATTTAATGTCTTTAGTTTGATTATATATTAATTAAAAGTCTTCAGTTTGCAAAACTTAACCCGCTTTTGTTAACTGTAATTTAATTTACTAAAAGCAAACTTAATAAGATACTCAAAGTCTAGGAGTTCGAAGCATGCTAATAATACTTATTCCCAAGTAATGGAGCTGCGCTAGGTTGCAAAATAAAAGACTGAAAATTTCAACAAGCAATGAGTTCATTTTAATAATTGGAAAATAAAATAATGATGGAATTTTGATTCTTAGAGCTTGATGCCGCATATGTCTGAGGTCCTAAAATCTGTCTTGGTTATGTAGCCGAGTATGGTGCCAGGGATATCAAAACATAAAAAATAGTCCAAAATAGCTAAAGAATTCACCAGGAATGTCAACTTTTCTGTCTCAATTTGGCGAGGAATGTCAGCTAATTTAGCTTCCTTCGTGAGGGAAATAGATAACCAAAGGGAGTAGATCCTAGTCTATTACGCTGGAAACTAATAAAACACGCAGAAGGGAATTAATTAATTTGAAAATAATTAATCTATCTCTTCGCCATATTGAGCAGAGTTCCTGTTCAATACTTGTTGTTGCATGATTATATCTGAAGGCTAATAATTTACAAAATAGGTATTTAATCAGTTACTTCGAATTTTTGAGACAGCTATAAATAAAAAAGGAGTAGAAATAACTTCTTGTCTATTACGCTGAAAAATGAGAAAACACGCCGACGATAGTTTATTAATTTGGAATTAAATAATAGGTCCCTTGGTCAGCTTAAGCCGAGATTCTGTTCTTTAACAGATAACCAAATTGAAAGGTAATTAAGTAGAAATTAGGCGAATTAAAGCTATTTCGATTGATCTTAAAGTCAATAGGAGACAAATACATTTTAATTAATCCGAAAATCAATATGAGACAAAAATATTTTAATTCATCTCAAATCAATCTGAAACTAAGATAAAAATAAGAACAGGAAAGAAGATAAATGCTAAACCTATGGTTTTGTTGCTGCCAATGCCAAAGTTGCCTTGAGAAGGACGTACTCTTCAAATATTGAAAGAAAATAAATCAAATAAGTGTAGGTTGTAGAATAATCAAATAAGATCACCTCTTACATGATTTGGTAACACAAACGATAAATAGCGATACTGGAGGAAGTCTCCCACACTTATCGAGCACTTCAAATAATAACTTTTCTAAATTGCTTTCTTAAGTATATATCCTATAGGCAAAGACCGTTGATTCTATTAGTTCTATTTCAAAAAAAAATACGGAAATTAAATAACCGTCGCTTTTATGTAGGCATAAGACCTTTTCTCCTCCTTCGCGTAGCCTTAAGCCTCACCTAGTGGACATTTTATATGCTCGATAGACAAAATATACAACATGAAAAATGGTATATGCAAAAAATAAGACAAAATATATAATAAATACTACTTGCCTATTTAATGCTTAAGGAATTAATTTATCTAAAATGATTTACGGGATAGAATGAGATGAAGATCATTGAAATTAGGTGTAATAGAATTCCAAGTGAAAAAGCGTTTAACTCTAATTTAACATAAAATATCGTCTAATGCCACAACGTAATCTTAATTTAATTACGCTTTTCTACAATATTATACGTTTAAATTAAAAAATATATACAACAAAATTCAAAGAATAAGAAAAAATGGGCGGTATCTTCTCAAAACACTTCTTCCTCTTATCGCATAAAACAAGACGATAGAACCCTTACCTTTCCTAATTCTCTCTTCAAAGCAGAGTTTGTGTTATTTTGGGTTAGTATAAAAATGCTTTTGGGCACAAAGCACACAGTTTTACTTCCCGCCACTAAGAAACATTGTTTGTCCGATTCAAATTATTCAAAGTTACATATTAAAATCAACTGACATATTAAGGTAAGTTTTTCTACTGCTCTGTTTGTATAACAATAATCATAATCCTAATAGTTGTTTTAGAATTACTAAATAAATATCAAATAACATATTTAAGAGAAAAAATTATTTCAAACGAACCTATTGTGTATAGAACTAAAAACAGCAATACTATTTGTATTCGACAGTGAACGGATACCGTAATTATATCAAACTATTACAGTTACCTTTTTTGTATAAAGTTATTTATTTTTTACTTTATTCAACCTTGAAAATTTGATACTTACCGTTCTTAACGCGTCGGTTCAAATAGTAACTTGAAACTAGGTGTAAGATAAACTATTAATTCTAGCAGGAACATAATATAGGATACTAGAAAATCATATTAACGAATTAAAATTACCATAACAATCTATACCTATAATATAGAAAAAACACGTTTGCCTTATCTCAAATGAAGCAAAAGAATTTATTTTACTTTGCTGCCTACTATAAGATATAAAAATTATATTTTCTAGAAAATATAACTTAACTTAACTTGCACATAATTAACAATTTTATTTAGAGTGGATCTATCAGCCACGACAATCTTTTAGTGATCTTAAATTCAACATATTTTCAATATAATTATATTCAGTCTCCTCTTATACGCATGCCGAGCTTGAAAGATATAAGTAAAAAAAATTCTCTTAATTTTTTCCAACAATTCAAATATATATGTTGTGTTGTAGAGGCCAGACTGGACTAGTATGTTCATACAAATCTAACATACGAGCAGTACAATACTTTTTAAATAATTTATATCACTAAAGTCCTTTAATTTTCGGTAAGTAAAATCTGAGGAAATTTATATGATAAACAAACCTAAGTTCACTATCAATATATATACCTATATCCTTAATTTCATTGATCCTTTCGAATATTTCATCATTAATAACATAGGCAAACACACAATTATTTTTTCTTTCATTCTGTACCTTCAAGCAGTCATCATGATGATTAATCCTTTTTAAAAGGTTCAAGACGTCCGCATAAGGTATACATTTACAGTGTTGGAATTGACTTGTCATTCTGTCAATAAAGGTGTTAAACAGGATTCTCGTCAAATCATCACCATCACCCCCGAACTGTCGGAAATCTCTCTTGCAAGGGTGTTTTTTACTTTAACAATCTGCTTTCTATTACTCAGATAACTCCCGAACTAAAGAAACAAAGAGCCCCGAACTCCAAAATACTGTAATTTAGCAATAAAAAGTCGTACGGAGCAGTTTCAAACGCCCTAGAAAAATCCATGTAGACAACATCAATTTGCTGTCGATTCTCCAAGGCATCCAACAGACTCGACAAACAACAATAAGTTTGAACTTGTTGAACGTCCATTGACAAAACCATGCTGAGTGCTCGACAGTGCACTGCAAATAACATGTGATGTTTTCTGTGCAATTATTCAGTCGAATATTTTAGCTATTATAGACATTATTTAAATAGGGCGATAATTTTTGATATTACATCACCATTTTTGAAAACGGGAACTACAAATGACAATTTCCAAAAATCAGGATAAGCGCAAGTGCTTACTGAAAAATTAAAAAGTGTTTGAGTAGTACTTGAGATAAAATACACTAACAAGGTAGTTCATCTGGACCAGCTCCTAAAGGCTTAAGGCGATTTATTCAATTAAAATCATTCATTAAGCTAATGTCACAACCATTAAGATCTCTCTTGCTGTCATTTTCATAGGCAGGTATACCACAATTTAACTTTTCATAAACTGAGTCAAAATTATATGAGAAAAGATTCACTATTTTATATGGATGGTCACCATTATAATCATAGAACCTCGAGCTGGATATATGTGAGCTTTTATTCTTAGCATGAACAAACTTCCAAAACTCCCTGCAATCATTACCAATACTCCTGTAGATCTGGTTGATATGATCCGTATGACAAATTTTATATAGGTCCCTGCATTGAGCTCGATAATGAGTAAATTATTGGTAATCAGAAGAAGATTCAAAAATTTCCAGTTTGATTAGTTTCTTACTAATTATTACGGATTTCAGCTCAACCCTATACCATTTTGGACATTTTTTCGTTTTAGCCATGAGCTTAGGTGTATAATGCTCAACACCAGAAAGGATATAATAATAAAATATGCTGAAAGCATCATTAAAGTCAAGATTACCTAATATCGAATCCCAATCATTGCCCGCAAAAAAGACATTGAGGCCCAGGTAATTAGCCCGTTTAAAATCATTATACTCTTATTCGTTTGACACATTATCAACAGACAAATTAAAGACGAATAATTGTATAATTATTGTATTTATCACAGCGTAATAAAGAGATAAAACATATGTTTACAATAATATTAAGTTCTTTCGAAAAAATAAGATCAAACAAAGAACCACTGTTATTCCTTATAGTGTTCCCCTGAAATAGGTTAAGAAATGCAATTCAAATAATAATTGCAGAGACCTGAGGAGGAACTGATTGATTCTTGAGTCATACAGTAAATTTGCAATTTTGTAAAATTTACTTCGAAATCAATATTTTTATCCTGTAGCCATTTAATCATGTCCCATTAAGGCTTGAAGAAGTAATATTGATCTCTACCATTAAAATGTGGTAGGATCCGGTATTGAGAACTAGAACAGATCCCTCCTGCAAGTCTGGTAGAAGTTGAGGTTTAACCCATTTCATAAAATAGGAAAGCCGAAAAGCCTTACTTTTTCCATACCAATCTCTTAAAGTTTTTTGCAAAAGCTGCCTTAAATACTTCGGGTTTGACAGAGTCTTTTGGCCTCATTATAATCAAATTTGATTAACTGTATTTTATTTACCTATTTTAACATATGGAACAGTAGCTTGGTACTCTAAGATCTTACAGAGCTCCGCGAGAATTAAACTATCTACCTTACAAAGACAAGCGTATCTGGCAGTGCTTGAGTGTCGTCTAAATCTGCCACCTCTCCAAATAGTAATTGAGAGTGAGGCCAGATTATAGGGCTACGTATAGATTGACGCGGATGGTGAACAAGAATCTTCAGGCAATCGTCATGGTGCCCAACAGGCTGAAAAAGGTTAATAAGCGGGACAGTGTGTTGGATCTACCATCAGATGTTATGCCTACCCAAACTAACTATTACCATGACGATGACATCCTCCTACCAGAGAAGAATGAATGGGCAAAAGACTCGGAACATCTGAGGACAACAGAGAATAGTTGGTTCACTGAAGGCTCCAAGAGCAATGATGGTGCAAGAGCCGCTGCATGGAATAAAAAGGGAAGGTTGAGCTTAAGTGTTCTTTAGGCAAAGATGCAACCGCTTTTCAGGCTGAAGTGGCTTGATCTGGATACCTGAACATACAGGATATGAAGGCAACGAAAGAGCTGATTACCTTACAAATGTTTGCCTGTTCCATTTATAAATCTTCATAAAATAGAGCCGCTTGCTCTGACTCCAGGGTGTAAACAGCAGAACTAACAAAGCTGAAAAACCTAAAGGCAACTGGAAAAACCGTCGTTGTTTCGAGGAACAAATCTGCCCCCGTTGCGTTGTCACGAACGAACAAATCTAAAAATGAAAATGGTTAGTAAAATATAAATAATTGTCAAGTTTTGAATTCACTAAACTAGCATTTGTACTGTTTACACCCTGTAGCTAGAGCAAGCGGCTCTATTTTATGAAGATTTATAAATAGAAGTGAAGCAACAGGCAAACATTTGTAAGGTAAACCTGAATCCTCCATAACAATATAGAACATATCTACATCGAAAGAGTTGATGCTTTTGCGAAGCATGCGGCCACAACGGCCTTCATAGAACCTAAACCAGTACTTAGAATAGCTTACGACACAGCTAAAGAAACCCTCTCCAGGTGGACAGCAATTTATAGACAAATGGAGAGAGTTGCCAAGCCTAACTCATTCAAAGATTACAGTGAATCTGCCATCAGGAGTGAGAACTAGACAACTTCTTCAACCTGGCCGACAGCAGGTACAGGCCGTAGGTAGCATGTACACTGGCCATTGTCGGCTAAGAAGCCACATGAACAAGATAGGGCTCTGCGAAGAAACGGAGTGCCGCTTGTGCTTGGAGGACGAAGAAACAATAGAGCATGTTTTATGCCACTGTCCAGCTATGGAAAGAACCAGACACACAGTGTTTGGAAATTCTCAAAATACACTTGTTGATTTGAACAGTATCCACCCCAGAAAGCTACTGATTTCATGAAAATTATCGAGCCTCTGTCTTAGCGGAAACCACAGATGTGAGCCAAGGGTCGCAGTGGAGGGCCCCACCTAGACCCACTCACGCGTACAAATACAAATCACCTATTTTGAGGTGTCTTGATCAATTTCAATAATGGTGGTCAAGTAATTCAGGTTATATTCTGTGAGGGCAAATGATCTGCAGTAATGAAACGTTTTATGATATGGTAATGCAATGCTTATTATTATAGATGCTTATAAAATATTCGTATGATAGGGTTGTTACGCTTCCTATATTCAATTCCATCTAAAACTCACTATTACATATTATCAACTAATTTTGCTAGAAGAGCACGTTTCCTTATTCATACTAATCTAACTGAAGTTCACAACCGAAAAAAAGCAAATTATTTATGCTCAAAACTAATTTAAAATTCTCCCTTACAAGGATGCTTAATTAAGACGGTTATATAAGATTACTTCTCGCTAAAAAGACAAGAAAAACGGTAAATAAAATGAAACTAATTAAGAAAAACTACAAGTAGTTAATTTAAAAGAATGTTAAATGGGAGTTCTACATGAAATGCCCCAGGGGTATCTTTAGACTAAAATGCTACGAAAAATTCAATTATTTATATGCATAAAAATTGCTGGGAATTACAGTGCTGCTACGTGATAGAAACTAATTAGTGAGAAGATTTATTTATAGAAATTTTTTGAACTTTCATGAAAAAAGAGATGAACTTGGGGCGACAATTAGTTAAACGAGAATAACCTTGTTTTGCGAGTAAAAGATAATGACGTCGTAAAGCTGCATATTAAGAATAGTTCCGGAGTATGATTCTTCCATTAAGCGAATCGAATGCTCCAATTAGATATCACACCTGGCGCCGTAAATGAAGGACCTAAAGAACATTTTCGACAACGTAGTACTCTCATTAGGATGTGTGTATTTACACAAAAAAACCACCAAAATAATGCATCTATTGTGCCTTATCGGAAATATTATCTAGTGTGATAAGTGATGTAATCACTCTTAGATCTATTGTAAATCAATAAGTAAAGGGCATGGTTTATAATAACGGTCTATTCAGAATATTTAGCAAGGTTAAACTTTTGGTCTGTTGGGGCGGTTGAACGATAGGATTTTCTGCGTTTCTAGTTTTAAAATAATGTAAGGCTTCCACGTTAAAAAGGTCACAATTCATCTCTTGTACTAAATAATTTGTCATTTAAGTTACTATTGAACGGTTGTAATATTGCTTTAGATGGTCAAAAGGTGCTAATAGGAAATCGGCCAAATTAAAAAAATATCTGCCCGTATAAGAATAAGTAGACAAATCCAACGACATTGAACAAGGAATAAATAAAAAATATAAGACTCTGGTCCTCTAAGGCGCTTTCACATATTTCAAAAATACAAAGCGAATTTGTCTACCTATGCTTTCTTTATGAAAACGTATGAGTTTATATGTTGTTGTTAACAGTAATCGAAGCAAATTACAATGCACCTCATACTCTCATAATTGTGAAAATATTTCTACTAGACAACATAGAGCTAACTAATGGTACCATCTTACTTGTCCGAGACATTAAATATTTTCCCTAAAAAACTGCGAAAAGTGCGTGCTACGTAAAATGCGACATCACCTCGCCATGCGTTGGTGGCCTCAGTTTTACCTATTCTTTTTTAAGATTGTCAAAAAATGTGTCAAAAATAATATAGTTTTTTAAGTTTTTAAGTATTCGACAGATCAAAAACGAGGCCACTTCCGAGTTAATATGTAAAGTTGTTCGATGTTCGTTATGCCTGTTTGTCTCAAGTAATTAATAAATTACGTTCTGGAATTCGTAGTTCACATTTTGCGCTGTAAACCGTTTATTAAGGCTGGTAGTTTTATCTGGCTCTCACATTGTGGCGACCGTGACAGGACGGTTTTACAGCAGCAAATCGACGTTTTGAGACGTTCCGGGTGCCAGGAACTTTTGTATAGTTTGCAATGGCTGAGAATCTAGAGGCACAGAAGAAGGCTCGAAAAGTACATCGTGCTTCATTTACGAAGACGGCGAATGAACTTGTTGGTTTATTACATCTCGACCGTTCTAAGGAGAATGATGCGACTATTCGAGTTTGCTGGGAGACTTTGAAACCGAAATATGATAGCTTAAAGGTTCGGGACAGTGCTATTTTCGAAGAATTGTTGGGAAGCGCGACGGTGCGCGCGATGGAAGTGGACAGCTGTGACACTTATAATAAGCGGTTTATTGAACTGAGACTGCGGTACGAGAAGCTTTACGAGGACGCCGACTCTGAAGGAGCTGATTCAGTTGAGCGGAGCGCCCGCAGTCAGGTGAGCAGTTTGCGTGTGGAGGCGCGGAAAGCCAAAGTAAGCGAAAGTTTAAATTACCTCGCATTGAATTGAAACCGTATGATGGTAGTATTCAGGGGTGGTTGTCTTTCTGGGGCCAGTACAGGCTACAGTTCCTGGAAGTAGGGCACGACAGGTGGTAGAAAGCTTTCCGTCAATTAGCGATAATTATGATGAAATTGTTGATAGCATGTCTAACAGGTTTGGCAACAAAGATATGCAGATTGAGGTGTACATCAGAGAGCTGTTGAAGTTAATTTTGGGTACTGCGACTTCTAAACAGAAATTTGATATCGCTACGCTCTACGATAAGATTGAAACGCAATTGCGGGCGCTCGAGACGCTGGGTATCACAACGGGTAGCTGTTCTGCAATGCTTTTCCCATTAATTGAGTCTTGTTTACCTCGAGATCTGCTTAGAGTTTGACAGCGTTCGTCCTATTCCGTACCCAGCGTCTCCAATAGTCCTGATGTCTCTGTACTTGAGTTGAGGTTAAAAGGGCTGATGAACTTTCTCAGTAATGAAGTGGAAAACGAACAGAGGATTAGTTTGGCCGCCGAGGGTTTTGGATTGACGGAGCGTATGTCATGTGACAGATTGGGATACAGTGAGGAGAATTCCAAGAAAGGAAGATCCGCTAGAAATAACCCTGTTGTTTCGACCGCCACGGGTCTTGTAAATTGCGAGGTTGCTAAATGTATTTTTTGCGGTGGCTGGCATGAAAGCACCGCATGTTTTAAGGCTAATAAAATGTCCATGGAGGAAAAGCGAAATATTTTGTATAGTAAAAAGGCTTGCTTCCGCTGTCTGAAAATAGGTCACCAGTCGCAAAGGTGCAGAGGACGCTTCAAATGTGTTTTATGCGACAAATCCCATCTGGTGTTAATGTGTCCTAGTCTACCAGCCAATAAAACAGTTCCGAAACCAGACCAACGTGGTAATGGCAGTCAAAACACCGAAAGTCGAGAAGAAAAGTCTGTTGAACGTGATCAGGCTTTGGCGAATCACACAAACACACATGTATTTTTGCAAACTCTTCGAGTTAATTTAAAAGGTTCAAATGGGTACAAGTCGGTGAGGGTGTTATTAGATAGTGGTTCCCAGAGGAGTTACCTTTTGAAGACAACAGCAGCTCAGCTCGGATATGAACCAAAGCGCTCTGAAAATGTGATCCATTGTTTGTTCGGAGGTGGAGAGGCAACTTATGAACAGAAATGTTATGACGTCACAGTTTTTAGTGACACATGTGTATTTACTTTTGAAACTCTTGATCAGCCAATTAATTGTGGTCATGTTTACTCAGTCTTTAGTGGTCAGTGGTCAGCCGAGTTAGCGAATCTAGGTATTGAACTTTCTGATTCCCGAGATCCTGGGCCGATAGAGCTGTTGTTGGGTGCTGACGTTGCTGGCGTAATATATACCGGGAACCATAAATATTTGCCTTGTGGACTGACAGCAATAGAAACTAGGTTAGGGTGGACTCTTATAGGCAAGGTAGCGAGCAACGTGAAGAGACATTTCAATGATGCTGTGACTACTCTCAATCTTTTCGTCAAAGACGCTTCGATAGAGCAACTTTGGGAACTCGATGCCCTTGGTATTAAAGAGCCAACCGAGCAGAGAAGCAGAGAAGAAATGGCAATGGCAGCTAAAGAGTTATTTTTGGAAACTGTTCGTGTCAATGAAGAAGGTCGCTACGAGATTAGGCTTCCATGGGTGGATGGGCAAACCCCTCTCCCTTCCAATTACAGTTTGGCTCAAAAAAGGTTAAAGTCGAATATTTCAAAGTTAAAACGAGATGGGCTTTTCGATCAATGTGATCAAATTTTCAAAGAATGGGAGTCGGAAAAAATCATTGAACGGGTTGACGCACCAGTCTCTGTTGATAAAGGTCACTACCTTCCACACCGAGCAGTAGTCAAGGAAAATAGTGCCACCACCAAGTTGAGACCTGTGTTTGATGCGTCCGCCCATGAGAGAGACAAGCCGTCACTTAATCATTGCGTCGAAAAGGGTTTAAATCTTGTTGAGTTAATACCATCGCTGCTTTTAAGGTTTCGGGAGTACAGAGTAGGAGTGGTTTCCGACATACGTAAATCCTTTTTGCAAATCAGCGTTCATAAAAATGATCGAGATTTTCGACAGTTTCTGTGGGAGGATGACCAGGGCAATGAAGTTGTGTTTCGATTCAGACGAGTTGTGTTTGGAGTAAATAGCAGTACATTCCTGTTAGGGGTGACGATCGAGTACCACCTTGAGCAAGCACTTAAAAAATGCAATGACGGCAGTGTTTATTCTCGGAACACCATTGAGAAATTACGTCGCAGCTTTTATGTGGACAACTGCGTCACGAGTGTACGAGATGAAGAGACATTGGCATCATTTGTTCGGGAGTCTGTGGCAGTCATGGCAGAAGGGCAGTTTGATCTGAGAGGGTAGGAGCACTCCCGCATTGGTGACTCAAATAGGGATGCAGTGCCTTGCCCTGTGCTGGGTTTGAATAGGCACCTACAGAGAGATGTTTTGACCCTTAGTCATGGATTTTTGGATACTGATGTTGAGGGTTTAGTAGTTACCAAGAGAGAGATGCTGTCAGTAACTCAGAAGGTGTTTGATCCTATTGGTTTCACATCGGCCACTGTTTTGGTCCCCAAATTAATGTTGCAAAAACTGTGGGCAAAACAGATAACATGGGATCACCCTGTGGATGACGACACTACGCAGTATTTTAAGAAGTGGCTTCGCGAGCTGCCATATTATTTGTTGAAAATTGAAATTCCTAGATGGACCTTGACTGGTGGGAGTTTTGCACGAGATGTCAGCATACATACTTTCTGCGATGCCAGTAAGGACTCATACGCATGTGCAATTTTCCTGCGAGTCGACATGCAAGACAGAGTCAATGTTTTCCTGTTAGCAAGCAAGGCCAGGGTCTTCTCTTTGAAGAGAATGACAATCCCAAGGCTTGAGCTGTTGGTTGCTGTGATAGGTGCAAGGCTTTTTGGAAATATTAGAGGAAACCTAAGCAGTGAAGCCGAACATTACTTTTGGAGTGATTCCACTACTGTTATTTCGTGGATTCAAAGAAAAGATCAGTGGGGCACTTTTGTATGGAACAGAGTCTCCGAAATTCGCCAGTTAACTCCAGCAGAAAAATGGAGGCATGTACCAAGTCTCTTGAATCCCGCAGACCTACCTTCGCGAGGTTGTTTTCCAAAGCAGCTGTTTGAGCTCAAGTGGTGGGAGAGCCCTACATGGCTGTACCAGGATCCCGAGAAGTGGCCTTCAGAAAACCCAGTGGTTAATGAAGATGAAATTACGCAAGAGCGCCGAAAATAGCTGGTTTTGGCACTTGCTGATGTAGGACTTCATCGTGAATGGAATTTGCTGTTTTTTTCCAACTACACTAGGCCTATCCGAATGCTTGGTTGGATATTCCGCTTTTGCTACAATATAAAGCATCCGTCTGACCGTAGAAGTGGTGAGTTAACAGCCGAATTGTTTGCTGCTGCAGAGACGTTTGCTTTCAAGCTCATCCAGCAAGAATATTTTTCCGGAGAAAGTGATAAGCGTATTAGCAATCTTCAGCCATTTTATGATGAGAATGGAGTGCTCAGATTAAAGTCGAAAGTATCTAACAGACAAGATACAGAGGCTTACCGATTTCCTATAGTTTTGCCTCCTAAGCACCCATTGGTTCAGACTTTAATTTGGATGGAACATCGGAAGTCATGCCACATAGGAACCGAAGGTCTGCTGAATCTTCTTAGAGAGAGATATTAGATTCTCGGAGGAAGACGAAGTGTTCGAAATATCGTCACCAAATGCGTTGTTTGTAAGAGGCAAAATGGAAAA